>VDFB02384785.1:0-36935 GCA_007258455.2 Sequoia sempervirens | reverse complement strand
CCCATCTCTCTTCCTCTCTCCCCTATTCTAGATATCTCTCCCTCCTCTACCTATCTCTCTCCCTTTCTCTCCCTCCCTCTCTCTATCTCTCCCTACCTTTCCCTCCCTTGCTTGCTCCCTATCCCCCTATCTATATCTCTATCCCTACCTCTCTCTCCCTTTATCTTCTTATATATCTCTATCTCTCTCGTTATCTTCCCATATATCTCCATCTCTCCCTACTTCTCTCTCCCTCTCTCTATCTCCCCCTATTTCTCTCTCCTCTCCATATCTATTTATCTATCTCTAAAGCTCTTTATTTTCCTCTCTTTATCTCTCTCTGCCTCCTCCTCTCTCTATATCTCCTTATATCTCTATCTCTCTATCACTTTATTTCACCATCCATATCTCTTTATATCTCCCTCTCCCTCTTCCTCTATATCTCTCTATGTCTCCCTCTCTATCTCTATCTTTATCCTTCACTCTACCTATATCTTGAGTTATCTATCTGTCTCCTCTTCCTCTCTCACTCTATTATCTCTAGACATCATTCCCTCACTCTATCTATCCAACTCTCTCTCTCTCCCTCTTCTTATCTCTCTTTTCCACTCTATCTCTATCTCTCCATATTTCTTCTTCCATCTCTCCTTCTATCTTTATCTCTCTATATATCTCCATATCTCTATACATCACTTCTTATCTCCATCTCTACCTTTCTCTCTCTCCCTCTCTATATATTCATCTCTTCCATCTCTATCTATCCATATCTCCCTCTCCTTCTCTCCTCTCCATCTCCATCTCCATCTCCATCTCCATCTCCATCTCTATGTTCCACTCCATCTCTATCTCCTTACACCTCTCTCTCTCTTGCTCTTCCCCATTTATCTCTCCCTCTTTCTATCCATATCTCTCCCTCTCTCTCTCCCTCTCCTTATTGTAAACATAAAATGAGCCTATTGGTAATGGAGCCTGATTATCTTCCTAATTTAGAGGTTTTAGTTCAATCATGTTTGAATCCCTATAAGTGGATGCATAGTTGATTTGAAGATACCACTTCTCTATTGAGACCTTTGTTGCACAAACAACATCATTTACTAAATGGCCTACCAATTGACCTCATGTTTTTCATAAATATATGCAAAAAAATATACCATAATTTATCCTAACTGGCCTTCCACACTTCTTCGGTGTACCCATTGCACACTAAGGTGTGATTGCTAGTATATTTCAAGATACATAATTTGTGTGTTTTACAGGTGATTGGAGAGCTTCCAATTTTATACATGTATGGAGAGATCCAATTTTATTAGTGAGCATTTGTATGTTTTTTAATTTCTAAATTTTATTTGACTTTTATAAATGATTTTTTATTTATATTTATGATGACTATTTTTATTTATGAAGCTAACAATGTTTGATTGGGGTTTTGAGTACATGTTAAATGAAGTTGTATTCAAACATATTACAATAACAATTAAATATAATATAATATTATTAATACTTGCCTTAAATAATAAAAAAATATTTCATTTTTTATTCAGGATAAAATTAGTTTTATATTCTATATGATTATTTCTAGTTAAATTTGAAATTGATATTTAAATATGTTTTTAGATAGATGAATTTAAGGATTAAATTATTTTTAATTTTATATAATTATTTTTCCCTAGGTTTTAAATTGATGTTTAAATGTGATTTTAGATAGATGAATTTAAAGGATGAACTATTTTTAATTTTATATAATTATTTGTAGCTCAAATTCACATTTAAATGTATTTTTTGATAGATGAATTCAAAATAAAAAATAAAAAATTATATAATTATTTATTGCTAGGTTTGAAAGTGATATTTAAATGTGTTTTAGATAATTGAATTTATTATGTATATGAAAAATAAAATCAATTTGTAAAGTAAAATAAATTAACTCAAATAAAATAATTTCAAATTGGCATGTATAATGTATTTATGATATTTGTTTTTTTTTAATAAAAGGAGGGTAAAAACTTTATTGAATCATAATAGCAATACAAATTCCAAAGAAAGAAGCCAAAAGGGGCCAAAAACAACAAGAATTAATTCACACCCAAGAAGCACCTCATATCCTTAGCAACCCACTCCTCAAGAATAGGGGCCATATCAGTAGGGAGATTGCCCCAATCATCAATAGACCAAGAATTAGTCTTTTATGACGCCCATCTAGCCAGCCCATCAGCCACCCTATTCCACTCCCACAGAATATGGCAAAAAACAATGGACTCCAAGGTAGAGCACAGAGAAATAATTTGTTTGACAACCACAACTAGCTGCCAATTTGCATCCTCCAAATTTTGATTATTCAACATATCAATAACCACCTTAGACTCAGCTTCACAAACAATCCGCTGCCATCCAAGGGCAACTGCACACTCAATCGTCAAGAGAATAGCACTTGCCTCCACAAGATTATTAGTTTGAAAACCACGATACATAGAAAAGAAGAAAACCACCACTCCAAGGCTGTCTCTACCAATACCACCAACCCCAGCATGCCCAGGGTTACCCCTAAATGACCCATCCGTATTAATTTTCAACTCCCTTAGAGCATGCGGGAACCAAAAGCCCTCACGAGCAACCCTCTCACGCCCTCGCCTATGATGCACTTTGCTCAAAATACTCTTCTCCCCTGTGGCAAGACCCAGGGCATTTACAACATCCAAGTCCCCAAGATCAATCGGCACAGACAAGTCACACTTTGCAGTTAAAGTCTCCTGCAAAGCCCCAAGAATTTGCCTCCAAAGTTGCCCCATGAGCAATTTTTTATCCAAGAATATTCTTCTATTACGTTCCAACCAAATTTGCCAAACAATCAAACTAGGACCAATGCTACAAGAAATTTTAAGAAGAGGTTGTAGCAGGAGAACCCTGTCTCTTCCAAAAATCCTCCAAAGAAGAGACATGGCAACACGGTAAGCTCCAAAGATTCCACCAATGATGCCAGATAGTCTTAACAAAAGAACACTGAAAAAAGAGATGTGATAAGCATTCATCATGCTGACCACATAGAATGCACATGGAGGGCCCCTAGAACCCTCGTTTCCAAAGATTATCCCAAGTAAAGACACTTTCCTTGAACCACGAGCCAAGAGAAAAAATTACACTTAGGCCAAGCAAATTTATTCCAAACATGCTTCCACCAAGAAACCTGGGAGCTTCCAAAAAACTGTTTATCCAAAACCTGATAACCAGAGGCAATGGAAAATTTGCCTTTCAAGTCAGGACCCCAAGCAAGCACATCACCCCCTTGGAGAGAATTACAGACATGACCTAATAAAATCTTTGCAAGCTCTTGACGATCCTCCACCGCACCACCAGGGGGCCAATCCAAGGGGCTCTTCCACCTGGACACAAAAATTTGACCCAAAGATTGTTGGGATTTGAAATCTGCCACATGACTCCAACTCGCCTCCACAAAAATCTAGCACAAATCTTGGAGATGGGGATGAGATGACATAATGGGTGGGTGTCCATCCCAAGAATCATGCCAGAAAAGAGCATCTCGACCCCCATTACAAATCCAAAAAAGTCCCTGTTTAACCAGCTTGGCACCACGTTTAAGGGTACTCCAGATCACAGAGCCTTTCCCCTCCATATTGAACCTTGCTACCTCCCTCCTTTCTACTGCCCACAAATATTTGAAGGTCAGAATTTTAGCCTAGCACATATGTTGTTGAGAGCACCAACGCCAATACAACTTAGCAGCCAAGGCCTGCCCATTCAAATCAGTCCACCGTAAACCAAGACCCCCCTCCTGCTTTGGCCTACAAACAACATCCCACTTCACCAGACTCCATTTTCTATGAAGAAGATTACCAGCCCACAGAAACTGATGAGACAATTTCTCGAAATCTCTAATAAAACTTGAAGGAGAAGAAAGAACAAAGCATTTATAAACAGGAAGAGCCTAGACCACCAACTTTAAAAGAGTCACTCTACCTGTTGAAGAAAGCCACCTACAAGTCCAATGACTGACCAATCTTTGAAACTTATCAAGAGTCTCTTGCCAAAACCTTTTGGGGAGAGAGCAAACAACAAGAGGGATTCCAAGATAGGAAAAAGGAAGTGAGCCAATCTGAAATCGAAGGATACCAGCAATTCTCCTTTGAATACCCTTAGGAGTGTGGAAGAAATATATGAAGGACTTCCCCTCATTTATGCGCTGTCCAGAAGCTGCCAAGTAACTGTCCAAAACACTACGCCAATTGAGAGCCTCCTCAACCTTAGCCCTGCTGATCAAGGCAGTATCATCTACAAATTGTAGATGAGACTGAGGGGGAATATCATCTCCCCAACTCCATCCCTGAAGCAATCCACTAGCAACCTATGCACAAATGAGTCTTCCCAAGCCTTCCGCAAGGAGGATGAATAAGTAAGGAGACAGGGGATCTCCCTGCCTAAGGCCTCTAGAAGCACCAAACAAATAAGTGGGCTCACCATTGATAAGCACCGAAAAGGAGGAGCAAGTGACACAACTCCTAACCCATTCAATCCAACCCTCAGCAAAGCCAAAAGCTCCAAGGATTTTAAATAGAAAGCTCCATTTAACACGATCATATGCTTTAGCCATGTCCAACTTGATAAACATAGATTTATCTTTTAAGGATTCCATAGAATGGATGGCCTCAACAGCAATAACCACCCCATCCATGATATGTCTTCCAACAACAAAACCCCCCTACTCTTCAAAAATTAAGTCATCAAGCCAAGGCTTCAGCCTTTCCGCAATCAACTTAGTAATAATTTTATACACAACATTACATAGTGCTATAGGCCCAAACAAATCCAAGGAGTTAGCTCCCATCTTCTTAGGAATAAGAGCTAAAAATGTATCATTCAGGGACTTCAACATTTTTTTATGCATAAAGGATTCTTGGACAACCTCTAAAAGGTCCAATTTAACCACTTCCCAGAACTCCTAAAAAAATTCAATGGGGAATCCATCAAGCCCAGCAGCTTTACCTTTCTTCATTTGGAACACAACCTTCTCAAGCTCTAACAAGGTAATAGGAGGAAGCAATGCTTCATTCATTTCATTAGTCACCAGCTTCAGGATACAATCTAAAATTTTAGCTTCATCCTCCTCCGCAGGAGGCGAATCCTCAGAGAAAAGGGTAGAGAAATACTGAATGCATTCGGCTGAAATAGAGGCTGAAGAGGACAAAAATTCCCCATCAGGCAACAAAATAGAAGAAATAGCATTACCTTGTCTTCGATACTTAACTGAGTTATGGAAGAAAGTAGTGTTTTGATCCCTAGCCTGGAGCCATTCAATACGAGACTTTTGTTTCCAAAAAATCTCATCTCTTAACTCCCATTCCTCAAGCTCTTTTGTTGCAACAACCTCAAATAAACTTAGCTCCTCCGAGAGGCCTTGATCTTGAATTTGTCTGGTAATTAGGTCCAGATTATCTCGTGCCTTTTGCTTTTCCTGAAATAAATTACCAAAATGTTGCCTATTCCATCTTTTCAATCTATATTTAACATACTGGAGCCTCTTTGAGAAAGAGTACATGGCAGTGCCATATGTTGGCTTCCCCTGATCCCACCAACCAAGGAGCAGATCATGAAGAGATTCATCCCTAAGCCACATGAGTTAGAACTTAAAGGTCTGTCTAGCACACAATTGAGGCACATCAACCACTAGCTTAATAGGCCAATGGTCAGAACCACGACCATCCAAAATTTCAGAGCTAGTCAACCACCTGTCCCCCACCCAAAAACTAGACACCAAAAATCTGTCAATTCTTTCAGAAATAGAAGCATCACCAATTATCCTATTATTCCAAGTAAAAAGACCATTGCTAGGCTTGATATCCACAAGATTCAAAGCAAAGATATTTTCCTAGAGTAATAATGTAGAAGCCTCCAGCCTTGCAATACCACCTTGTTTCTCTGCAAGCTCCATGATAGCATTAAAATCACCTCCAAAAATCCAAGGATGGTAAGGAAATAAGCTGTGAACTAAACAAATGTTGGACCACAAAAGTTGCTTGCCCTGCAACTCCAAAGGTGCATACACATTGGAGAAGAGAGCAATTTCCCCTTACATAAAACAAGAGGCCACCATGGAAAGGGAGGACTTAAAAGACACCCACCAAAGGGGGCAGATCTTACGCGGGTTCCATAAGCATGCCACCCCGCCAGAAGACCCTTGAGCACCAGTGCATTGGAATCCACCATTCCCCCATAACTTAGGAACTAAATCCATCATACCCTCCACAGAGAGCTTAGTCTCCTGCAGAAAAAGAACATCAGGTGAATGACACCTAATCAAATCCTGAACAACTTTTTGTCTAGGGCCATTGTTCAAGCCCCTTACATTCTAAGAGAGAACTATCATTTCGAGGGGCATGAAAAATGTGAATCCAGAGTCTTGACTGACCCTGACTCCACCAAAGTCTCCCCTATCATCTTAATCTTTTCCTCATCCTTCTTCCTTCCCAGCTTAGAAATTTTCTCTGGCCCCCCCTTCTTGAGAACTTTTTGCATAATACCCAACTGAGAGGACGCCTTAATATTCTTCTTACCCACCTCTGAACCAACTTTCTGCAAGAGGTGAACCTTATCCACACTATCTTTCACTACCTCAGCACTACCACCCAACTCATCCTGAACCCCCATTTGACGATCTGTTCCTAGAGCCAAAGTCCCATCAGCAAGTGGAGCCATAATCACCTCTAAGTTGAGTATTACCTGACCAAGATCTTTCCTGACCTCATCTAAACATGGCACTCCCATACCCCCTGCTGTTGGGGAGCAAGCATTGCCTCAACTAAAGGGCCATGTTGATCAATATCCAAAGTCCCATGATCTAGATCCAAAAATCCTGGGTTCACCTCCTGCTGACTAAGATCCTTCAGTACCTCAAACCTATTGAAGGTGTCCTCCTCCTGCCTGTCCTTCAAAGTCCTTTTGTGACCTTTATTTCTGTTTCGGCCTCTAACGGGAATAAAACCATCTTCCCTACCACCAGAAACTTGAATGGGGTCCTTGCCCTTATCTACCCTAGGTGGATTAACCGAAGGTTGAGAAGATTGAGCCTCCAAAGGCTTGGCCTTTGGACATCTACGCAGGAGGTGACCATACTCATGATAGAAATGACAACAGAAAGGAAGTGTTTCATAATCCAGCTATTGCACCCATGAATAATCTCCTGCACTCACTTCTAAAGAGTTTGGCAATGGCTTACTTAAATCAATTTCTACATAGAACCAGGCAAAATTATTACCTTTTTGAATTGCATTTGCTAAGACGAACCCACAGGTTTCCCCAGCTTCGAGGCTAATAAGTACAACACATCCTCTCGCCAGCATTCCACAGGGAACCTTGGAAGACGAACCCAAATCGGAACCTGATTCAAAAGTTCCTTCGTCGGGTTAAAGCCAGCATGCCATGACTTAATGAATAAGCCCACCTGGTTATAAAAATATGGGCCCCCTTCAAAAATCCTATTATGATCAGCCAAGCAATCAAATGTAACCATGAAATAGTTATTTGCTAGGAGGCGGATCTCCATCTCTCCCTCAGGCATCCATATCTTTTGAGCCCACATATCCAAGAATTGCAAAGAAATTTTCAAACCTAAGAATTTGCAATAAAGAGAATGCCATGCATAATAATCAATGTCTTCAGCCAACATCTCCATTGGAATGACTACATTCAGCCTCTCTTTACACCGTTCGAGGCACCCATTAATCTTTGGAATTCTAGGCCCCTCTGCCAAGCCCATCTCGACTTTCTCAGGTTCCACCGAAAAAAGATTATTATCAAAAATCTTTGAACCCTGTGGAGAGGGTTTCGAACCAAAAGTAGAGCGGAAGTCCATATTGGGACAAACCCTAGAAGATTCTCTAGTATCCATCAAAGAGCACACAACACAAAATGAGCAAGCAAGGCCAAAATCAAAACCAAGAGCCCTTCGATAAAGGCACACTCCACTGGACACCAAGATCACAACCCCACTACCCCAGAATACACACCTACTTCAAAAGAAAAGAACCTCCCCCCCGAATAGCGTAAAAAACCCACCCCCAAGAAGCTCCAAGAAGAAGAGAACAGATTTGACCTCCAACTACGCATGCAACCACTAGAAGACCACATCCATGGTGAGCCTAGATGGTTGCAGCCTCATGCAATGCTTGCAGAGCCCATTTCGTCCCCCTGTAATTTAATATTAAGGTTTGGGCCTTAGCTGTTGGCACTACAGGCAAGAAGCCCCCCAATTCACCAAGGAACCTCCCCTTAATATGAGGGTAAATAACAAACTCCATTGTTGACACGGTAGAGAGTGACCCCGCGAGGTTTGAACCTTGGTTGTTGGCTCTACAGGCAAGAAGCCCCACCATTTCACCAAAGGGTTGCCCCCATGATATTTGTTATTGCACATATGAAATTAATAAATTAGTTTATAGTCAAGTTATTCTAGTTAAATATTAAATTAAATGTTGAATCAATCAAAAAATATTAATATAATTTTACAATTTAGAATAATTATTTTATGTAATATAATTACTCTTAAAATAATATTCTATGCATTGTTAAATATTTTATATGATACATAATAATATATTTTTAAAAATAACCAAATTACATCAAAAATAGAAATTTATATTTTTTTTCATATTTAATATGTATGATTAATAAAGTCAATAATAATGTTTTAATATAAAAGATTTTTATAAATTAAATAGTTTTTTGACAATTTATATTTTTTATAAAGTGTCAAATTCCAACTAGCAATTGTGTCATTTATCCTTGGTAAATTGAAAGTCAAAATAGTTAAGCATTTATGTAACACCTACCATGAAACCCTAGAGAATGTCACACAAATAACGAAAGCAAACAATTTTTATTTTTATTTTTTTAAATGTAATAAAACAAGTAAAGTAAACTACACTTACACATACATTCTCTAAGGTACATGACAACACTATTTACAATTCCCATTACTGACAAAAGTTACTAAACATAACATAAGATTATTACTCGTGAATTAAAGATCATATATCTATTAACATTAAAATACATCACATAAAATATAAAGTACAATAATGATCCATTCATACATTGCATCCATTCAATATTACAATTACAACTCTCATTTCCAAATGAGATAGTTTATACAAAAGTGTTATAATTACAAAATACAAAGATTCTCCTCGAATACAATTGAGGAGTGATACAATTACAAATTACAAGGTATCCAATAGATAAAAGTGAGAACATGATAGAATTACAAATTCATTGGTACACATGAGCTTTCCAATCATGAAGTACTCGTCATCACGAACAAGAACTGGGGACCGAACGGTATAAGGTGCACGTTCCACCCAACCACGTGGTACCCGAAGGACCAACCCCCATGCTAGGAGATAGTAAAAGAACTTTTAGGAAAACCTACAACCTCTAGACATAGGAAAAAACAATATTAAACTACACAAGTACAAAACTTACAAAATGGTTACAATGCTTCCAAATAACAATGATCAATTGCACAATACAACAAACTGACTCACGGTTGTCATAGGAGGAGTGTCATCACAAAGTTGCATGGGTTACCCTGGCGAATCTTCCTAGGCTCCGGCCCCCATCTTGGGTTACCCTGGTGACCTCTTACGAAATCCGGCCCCACATGCAATCCAATGCGGAATCAATTATCTTTATGAGAAACAAGATATTGGTCATGCCATTCCAGGCCTTCTTGTCTCATCCCAACTCTATACTAGCCCTTGAGTCCACGAGCAAGGCATTAACAAAAGTTAAGTGTTTAAACTACCCTTTTTTCTCTAACATATTTAATTAAGTTATCACTTATTAATCTAACTCTACATGATTTATCCTGACACCACTTTGTGTGTCGGCCCTCATGAAAAGCCACTCCCCTATTAACAACCTAAGGGATCAATTCCACCAACATAGGGTAAACTAGGTGCACATAACCAATTACAAATACCAACTCAATAACAATATACAACACAACCTATTCATAGAACCAGGTGACCATTTTTGATAAAATACCATGTGCACTACCCAAGTTAAACAATAACAATCACATGAGACACAATATCATCTCAAGAAAACACCTCTGGAAGTCTTACAAAAACAATAACTCAATTTACCCAACAACGAGAATGAGAGAAAACACAACTTTAAAAGAACAATTTCAGGCAACATATTAATCTAACTTTGGGATTTCCTAAAACCAAATAATTCAATAATACATCGTTTGCAAATACCCAAAGTAAATAAAATTACATTTGCAAAATTAAGGAATTTTAAAACTAATAGTTTAATTCCATTTTCCTCAATTCAACTAATAGTAAAAGTCAACTTTTCTAATTTGATCCTTTTGTAAACAAATTAATATTAAATGTACACTTGCTTGCATCAAATATAAAAATAATATTCGCATTAATATTTTCCCACAAATTTAATTTCTATTAAAAAAAAACAAATAATATAAATAAAATCAAAACATATATATATATATATATATATATATTATATATATTATATAAAATATATATAATATTTTTTTTTTAAAGTAAAGTTCGCTGGGAATGAAGGGGAGTTGGCTACCTACGTAGCCTCCCCTTTGGGGTATGTTGTGGTAGGTAGCGGCGCTGCCTCCCCATGGGGGCAGCTATGGGGCAGGCCCCAGCCTTCCCCTATTTCTGTAATTTCAAGAACAATTTTTTTTTTGACAAATTTTCTTTAATATAATTTTTTTTCAAAAAATTTCTCAGCATATAAAATTTATATAAGTAAAATATATGTGTATATGTATATATATATATATATTAACAGAATATATATATATATACATAAAAATTTCCATTTTACAGTCAAATTGAGCAAATTTTCTACAGAAATAACTTCATTTTCCAGCACAAATTCTTAATTTCAATTTCTAAATTGTAATGAAAAATTCCAACTCCAAACACAGAGGTTTTCAAATTTCTTTATAGACAACATTTTCAAAAATTCATAGCAAGCATTAAAACATCCTTTCAAAAAAATTCAAAGCTTCTAAAAAAAAATAAAGCAATTAAAGGAACCTGTTTTTGAAGCTTGAAGAAAATGAGAACTGGAGTTGAGCTTCCCTGCAAAATCCAATTTTCCAGAATTTCTTCCAAAATCTCCACTTCCAAATTCAAAAAAAAATATATCTAATACAGAGAAAACCTTCCTCTATTTTAGCAACCAAAAATCCAAGATATTTTCTTTTTCCAAAAAAATAAATATCTCCATTCATTTCCTCAACACTTAGTCAAAATTTTACAAATATCTCCCTTTCAACCACCACAAATATTTTCTCATGTATTCACAAGATATTTTGCTTATAAATAATTTAAAACAAAATTTCATTTCAAATAAATTTAAATCTTTTACTTTATGCACTTTTCAAAATAACTTTAATTATTTAATTTATTTACTCAACAAAATAAGTTTAATTAATTAATTTATTTACTCAACAAAATAAATTTAATTAATTAGTTTATTTACTTAATAAAATAAATTTAACCACGAGGATTAAATTACCTTATCACGTAAATTAAATTTAATTAATTAAATTAAATTAAAGTTTTTAACCATTTTAATCTAAAATACATAAATAACATTTAAAACATACAATCATTAATTTTCACATATAATTTCCACCGATAATAAATTATCAAAACATCAAAGATGACATGACTCAACAACAAATCAGATACAAATTGACGACACACTATGACAGGGTTGTGATTTGACAAGGAAATCTTGTTACTATCTCCCAATCAACAATACCATTGGGATATGGACACGCTCAAACCTGTGAAGCTAGGTGGAGACGATGTCTTGTACCTTCAATCCTGTAATCAAGACAAATGTCAAACATGCATAAAACTTAGCAGACACACCGTGAAGAGAAATCGCGGAATCACAGAGCACTTGCATGCGAGTGATGTAATCTTGTCCCCTTCACCTATACAGTCACATCAATACTGATGAAAGTAAAGCATCGTTAATCAACAAATAAGCATATATCAAAATTAGCAACTATGCTAATCAAAAGCATAACATGAAACATAACATCCATTAGTGCATCATCTCATCACAGTATAACATCCACATCGCTCTAAAGCCAGCGATCATAAAACCATAACAAAGAATCTAAGTCTGTCAAAATAAACACACTGTCTAACAGCATAGCAAACTAGAGGAGTGCTACAATTTATGTAATCTAATTAAATACCATTTTAAAAATATAAAAAATATTAGGATCATTTTTTAGTCTATATTGTGTTTGAAATAGCTTATCTATCTTATTAAATAATCTATATAAATAACATGGAGAGATATATCTTTTCCAAGAGTTTATTTTAAGTATAAATGAATTTATTGAATTTCACATTATTATATTTATTGTTATTGTTAGCATATTTATAATAATAAATTTAATTATTATTATATTATATTAATGAAGTATATTATAATATAATATAATATGTGTTGAAATTATCATTATGGAGGTGTTTATTTATATTCCAACTAAAAAAAAATTAATAAGACATGAAATGAATTGTAAATGATATTATTATTACTTTATAAAATATTATATTAAAATTATTGTATTTAGTATTGTATTATTAATAATTGGATTAGATTAAAAGTTTGTATTATTATTGGTAGGAAAGATGAGGGTGATGGCGGAAGATGGTGAGGTTGCAGAGAAGACCGAAGATCCCAATGGGAATAACCAAGGAAACATTCACAGTCATTTGGCAGCGAAAGGAGAAAGGAAAGGTGTTCACATAAAAATAAATCTCACATAAATTGTCAAACTAGATGTAGAGGTTTTTATGAAGACAGCGATTATAGGGTGGTTTCTGGGAAAACGTTTCTCCAGGAAAGAGATTGGAGCATGGGTGATTGAGAATTGGAATGTTGATCCAATAATAAACTTTATGCCAAGAGGATTTTTTGTGGCGGTTCTGGCGAATGAAGATCAGAGGGAGAAGATTGTTAATAGAATGGACTAGAAGAATGGTAAATCACATCTCTATCTGCAACAATGGGAGAAGAATTTCAACCCCTTGAAATGTAATCCAAGGGATGGCCCAACATGGCTGAGGCTTTATAACTTGGCTTATGAGTACTGGTCGGGCAAATGCCTCTCCAAGATTGGTGAAGTTTTGGGAGTAACAGTGGAAGTAGATCTAAGGAATAGCGAATCCTTAATTTATGCAAGGATAAAAATTCTCGCAATACATGATATTCCAAAAGAGATAACTCTGATTAATGGCATGAATGAATGGTAAAAATCATTAGAGATAGAAGAATCAGTCTCCTTCTGCTTAAATTATAGAAGAAGAAATCACAATGTGAACAATTGTAAACGCCTTCCAAAGAAAACCAAAAGAATCTGGAGACGAAAACAAGCTAATAAGGCAAAGGAATCACTAATTAAAGAGGAAAATGAAGAAGAAGCCAAATCAAGAGAATGGGCACTGGTAGTGCAAACTCCAACCCAAATATATCAGATCCCCAAGAAAATCGAAGTGAAGAAGGCGAGATGGCAGATTGTGGAAACTCTATGGCTTCGAACCTCCAATTGATTCATTATGCCGAAGAATGGTTAAGGGAGGCCCAAGCAGATTCCTTGTCCCAAGGAGAGGAAGACGACATTGATATATTAGAAGAAATGCATATTGTCCAATCGGTGAAAGCGATTTCAACAGGCAGGGTGGGAAGGAAAACCAACAAACAAAAACGGGAGGAGGAGGTGCTGAAAGGGAAACAACCTCTGATCAAAACCTACATGATGAGTTCCAAGGGAGGAAAGGCCTCCCTTGGACTAAGATGAAGGTCCTAACCTGGAACATTAGGGGCCTAAAATCCCCTAACAAGAGGCGACTGGTGCATCGCCAGTTAGAAGTTCAAAGAGTAGATTTGGTGCTCCTTCAAGAGACGAAACTAGAAGGAGGTGAAAAAGAAAGATTTATAAAATCTTGCAAGAAATGGAGAGGTGAATTTGTAGATGCGTCAAGGGCGTCTAGAGGATTAGGTGTCTTGAGCAATCCCTTGAATATAGATGTGGAAGTGGTGGCATCAAATTCAAATTAGATGAAATTGGAGGTAAAATTGCTTTCTTTAAATTTTATTTTTTCAATCTTTAATGTGTATGGTCCAATGAAAACTGATGAAAAAACTCAAGTCTGGAAGGAAATAAGTGCAATCCTAACAAAAAATAAGGAAATTTTGGGGGGATATTTTAACGCCATACTTGATCTAAGCAAAAAGAATGGAGGATGCAAACGGGTGGCACAATCCCAAAGAGATTTTGTAAATTTCGTACAATCAAATTGTTTATTTGATATCAAAACAGGCAATGACACCTTTACATGGACCAATCGGAGGAAAGGTTTTACGAACATTGCGGAGCACCTTGACAAATTCCTTATGTCAGATGACTGACTAAAGGAAAACACTCCTCCTAAGGCAATGATAAGACCGATTTCCATATCGGACCATTTTCCAGTGGAATTAGTTTTGAGTTTAAATGCAAAACCTGTCAAAGGGCAATTCAAGTTCGAGAAGATGTGGCTTCGTAAGGAAGGACTAGTGGACCAAATGAGGCAGTGGTGGAATGAACCATTGCAAATCATAGGAACAAGGATGTATGTTTTCCATAAGAAATTGCTAAGGATGAAAGCGAAACTTAAAGACTGGAATGTAAACATCTTCAAAAATGTCTTTGAAGAAAAAACCAGATTAGAGGCGAAAATAGAGTCTCTAGGAGAGAAGGTACTAAAAAATGGGATGAAGGAGGAGGAATTTGAAGCAAAGAGGAAACTGATGGCCGAATATAATGAGATTTTGATGCGTGAAGAAATATATTGGAAAACAAGGTCGAGAGAAAGCTAGCTGAAAGAAGGTGACCTGAACACAAGCTTTTTCCACAACACAACGAAAATAAGAAGAATCTAGAAAACAATCATGCAAGTAAAAGACTCAAAAGGTAACATCGTGCAAGAGGAAGAACACATTCAAAGGCTGGCTGTAGAGTATTTTGAGGATCTCCTTGGGGCTCAAGATTTGTCCGATTCTCTAAACTATAGTCTCTTACAAAATATTCAAGAAGTGGTGTCAGAAGAGGACAACAAAATGTTGTTGGATCATATCACGAAAGAAGAAGTCAAGATGGCTACTTTTCAGTTGCAACCAGAGAAAACCCCTAGGCCAGATAGTTTCAACGCCTTGTTTTACCAATCCTGTTAGGATTTTATGGGTGATGAGATGACAACAGTGGTAGAGGAGTCTCGAAGGAAGGGTGCAATGCTGAAGGACTTTAGCAATACAAATATTGTCTTGATTCCAAAAAAGGATGCATGTGAAGAATTTTTAGACTACAAGCCGATTTCCCTTTGTAACTCAATTTATAAAATCATTACAAAGGTTGTAGCGAGCAGGCTAAAAAGGATCCTGCCAAGGATAATAAAAAAAGAGCAAAGTGGATTTGTATCGGGAAGGAGTATAACATACGAAATTGTGATAGCCCATGAAGTGATGCACTCACTCAAATCCTCTAACCAAAGGAGGTATGATCATTAAATTGGATTTGAGCAAAGCGTATGATAGGGTACAATGGTGCTTTCTGTTAAAAGTCATGGAGAAATTAGGTTTCAAGGGAAAATGGTTGAAATGGATTTTTAACTGTATTTCATCTCCAAGATACTTGATGCTTATTAATGCAGTACAATGTGGTTTTTTCCAAGGCAGTAGGGGACTTCGTTAGGGGGACCAAATATCACCCTTTCTTTTTGTCATTTTAGATGATGCTTTCAGCCGTCACATAGCAAATATGTTTGAGTCTCGTAGTTGGCAAGGTGTTAAAGTTTCTCTCACCTTCCCTACGATCTCTCATCACCTTTTCGCGGATGACACTCTATTATATGGAGTTGGTTCACCAGAAGAAGGGGGTGTAATAAGGAATGCAATTGATTTATTCGCCACGGAATATGGTCAACATGTAAATGAGGAAAAATCAAGCATTTTCTTTTTCAATGTAGGGAAAAGAACCCAAAGGGAGATCCTATCTATACTAGGTTTCAAAAAAGATACCCTCCCAGCGACATATTTGGGAATTCCACTTTTTGTGGGACAAGCCAATACTGCCTTATGGGAGGAAACCATTCGTAAAAGCAAGGATAAGATTGGCAATTGGCACAGGCACTAGTTGACTCTAGCAGGTAGAGTAACTGTAGTTAAAGCAGTGATAGTGGCTATTCCAATCTATATGATGGGTTGTTTGGCCCTAACAAAAAAGGCATCACAGAGAATGGTGGAAATCCAAAGGAATCTCCTTTGGGACGAAGCCCGAGAACATCACAAAATACCTCTTGTGGGTTGGGATAAGGTGCAACGTCCAAAGGAGTTTGGTGGTGCAGGGATAAAAGACCTGAGATTGCAAAACAGAGCCCTTGGGGCGAAGTTGGTGTGGAATATATATGCTCAGCTAGATACACAATGGGGAAGGCTCTTAAGAGCAAAATATTTGGACAATATGGAGGAGAGAATCCTAACAATTGTTAATCAAGAAAAGGCTCTGCAATCTAGAATTTCATTCTAGAAAGCAGACCCTTGATAACGAACCATTTGACTTGGTCTATTGGGGATGGTTGTAAGGTGTCCTTTTGGGAGGACTCTTGGAAAGGATACGTTCCACTCATCACATTTCCAGGTTTGGAGGAAGTATCAGGTCAAGTGTTAGCAGAAATTGGTTCTCGAGTGCGGGATTATGTGATATTGGAGGACAAGTTTGGGAGGTTAGAATTCAAGTGGAAAAAGTTTGAACATGCTGGATGAGGCATCAAGGGGGGTGCTCAAAGAAGAGCTTGCTAAGAGAAGGATATTCTTCACAACAAAGCCAGACAAAATATGATGGTGTGCGGCAAAGTTTGGAAACTATTCGGTTAAGGTTGGGTATGATGTTCTAACTCAGATTCAGAATCATGGTGGATGGCTGAGTAAATTGTGTTGGGATAGGTTTGTTCTGCCAAAGGCGGGCGCATTTTCTTGGACCATCCTACATGGAAAAGTCTTGATAGGTGAAAGATTATGCATATTAGGTTTCAATGGTCCTTTTAGATGCCCTCTCTGTATGCAGGATGAGGAATCAACATACCACCTTTTGGTAAGATGTGAATTTGCTCAAATTTGTTGGAATCATTTTTGCAATAAGTTGCATTGGCAAGGTCTGCTGCAAGGTAGTATTAACGAAGTTTTTGAAGCATGGCCTCAGTTAGGCAAAGGTTCGGCTCTGGCAGGGCTTTGGAGGGAAGTGCCTCCTTTGATCATATGGCATCTTTGGCTCGAGAGAAACTCTCGAATCTTCAAAGAAAAGATGATTCTTGTCAATCAAGTAATAAACAAAATAGAAAGTAGCGTAAGCAAACATTTTAACTCTAAAGCAACAAATAAGCAGTATAGGTATTTCTCTTCACGGGATGAGCAAATGCTAAAGGAATGGCAATGGATAAAGCCTCTTAGTGGCTCTTTAATGAAAAACAAATCTCAAAGAGCAAAAGCCAAGTGGGAGTTGCCCCCGAAGGGGAGGCTCAAATTAAATTTTGATGGCACCTCGAGAGGCAACCCGGGCCCCTCGGGGACCGGTTTTGTAATTAGAGATGAATTAGGAGAAGTGGTCTGGGCAGCATCTTTAAAATTGCCATTCAGTACTAATAATGAGGCAGAGGCGGTAGGGCTGCTAGAAGGTATGAAATTTTGCGCAGATAAGAAATTAACAAATATAGATTTAGAAGGGGATTCAAAATTGATTGTCAGGGCATTCAGTTCACAAAAAGCTTTAAATTGGAAATTGCAATCTTGCGTGGCTCTGTCCACCTCATTTTTGGCTTGTGTAGGTAACTATAGGTTTCGACACATCTTCAAGGAGGCTAATAAATTGGAAGATCTACTGGAAAATGAAGGAATTGATCAGGTAATGCCAGTCTGTGCTTTAAATAATATAGGAGACTGGCAGGGCGGTTCAAACGTTCACCTGGCAGAGTATATTCAACAAGTCTAAATTAGAATAAACATTATCTGATGGTGAGTTTGCGGGGTCTCTTTTGTGCATGTTATAAGACGTGATCGCTCGTGCCCAGGTAACCCAAAGAAACATAACAGGTAAGTTTCGTCCCTATAGCAGGAAATGGTTTTTCTCGGGCATGGCGACAGTGTTTCCGTATTCTGGCCCATCGGTTCAGAAGGAGGGTTTGGTGCTATGGAAATGTCGGCTGTCAGCAGGTGCTTTGGGAGAGAAGTGTTGCAGAGGAGGTTGAATCATTATCTCAATGTCTCCTTCAAAAGGACTATTCTGTGTTGAAATTTCTCCTTTTCAAATTCAATGGAAAGAGTACTACCCTCTCTGGTAGTGTTTTGTCCCAAAAAAAAGAGAGTTTGTATTATTATTTTTATAATTTTTTATACTTTTATTAATATTAATGATATAATTTTATAACTATATTATACTAATATTTTATTATTGTTTTGTTATTATTATATGAATGTTATTATATTATTATTTTATAATTATATTTTTATCATATATTATTATATGTAATAGTATATTATTAATAATATTAGTATTATACTATTCTTATTATTATATTATTATTAATTTATAATTATTATATTATTCTTAATATTATATTAATAAATATTAAATTATTATATTGTATTATGATTATTATATTTGTATTACTATATTATATTATATTAATGTTATTATATTATTTTTTATTATTTTTTTATCATTATTTTTTTATTATATTATTATATATTATTGATTATATTAATATTACTGTATTATGTTAATTATTATTGTATTGTTAATGATTGGGTTTAATTAGGGTTAAGTTTAGGTTACGATTTAATAAGAGTTAAAGTTAGGGTTATGTTTAAATTTAGGTATTGTTAGGGTTAAGATCGGGGATAGGGTTAAATATGGTTGTAAGATAAAAAATTGGGTTAGGGTTATGATTGTGGATAAATTCTCTAACCCTAATTGAACCTTAATCCTAATTAATATTATGGTTAAAATTAGGGTTTGGATTAGGGTTACAATTAGAATTACTATTAGTTTTATAATTAGGGTTAGGGTTAAGATTAGGGTTTAATTAGGGTTAGGATTCAATAAGGGTTCAATTACCAAGATGGATATCTTCTATGCATAAATGTTAAGGACTGAGAGGTATCTATTATGTGGTGTAGATACCCTACTAAGAGGTAGATCTAGGTCTTTTATGGCCTAGATGCCACAATTAATTAGTTTTTCGTTTGTGTGGTAGATGCTACGATTGGGAGGTAATTTGCAGCTTAGATGGCACCATCATGAGGCATCTCTTATGTGGCTTAGATGCTATGGTTGAGATATATCTCTCTAGTTAAAGCCAACCAATACTTTAGATTTTGTATTAAATCAAATATTAACTCATGTTGCCATTTTAATATGCATAAGGTTTGAATATATGTTATGATTTTTCCTAAATACCATTTTGTTACTTTCGTTCATTTCAATTTCTTTGTGTTAGAAGCAAGAGAAGAAAACCATACATTGTGATACTTGTGTCTCTGGATCTTGGAAATAACATAATTCAAGTGAGAGTGTAATTACATTTTGACTTATTTCCTTTGTATTAGTCATTTTGCTTCTCATAATGAGATGATTTGTTACAAGATATACATTGGTTCAGTCTTCATATAAAATGCTTGAAAATAGGTATATCCAGGGTTTGATGGTTGATATTTATGAGACCTACACTAGTGCAATCTTCAAATTAAATGTGCTTGAGAATAGTTTTTTGTGTATTTTGGAGTATTTTGTGATATATACATAGTGTTGGAATTCATATTACTGTAATGGTTGAATACAATTTGATCACTTACATTCATGGTTAGTTTTTTTGTGTAAGAGAAAAAAACATTCATTCTAGAAAGAATCAGATCAAATTGTTAATAGAAGATTTATGGAGCTATATGCCAGTTATGTTACTATTGTAAGCAACTTAGGTGTCATTTTCATCAGATTAAGCATCATTTGCATCAAATTTATCTTTGTACATGACATTTTCAATTATTACTACTCTTTTTTGACACTCTTAAAGTGAAGACATTAGTGATATATCTTGGCTACGTTTTTATGGAACAAACCCAACATGATATAAAATATGTAGATCTTTCTTTATTGAATGCTTTTGTTTTACTTGATCATACATAGATAATTCTTTATGTCTATTATGTTGCTAAATCTTGGGAACAACATACTTGAGCATGAAACTTATAATTGTTTTCTTAGTTGTTTTTATGTGTTGGATACATCAGCTTAGGTGGATTACTTGTTTGTGATATTTTTTATTTATTTAAACAATCACTTCTTTGGATTTGTAATTTCCATATGAAAGTGAAACAACCAAATGGTTTATTTTTTTGAATTTTCTATGTTAGCTCCTAATTTGAATTTTGCTACCACAAGAGGGTATGTCCTTAATGACAATGTGTTTAACATGCATTTCTATGATGAAAGTGTGAGCAGTTGGGTTAATACTAACATCTTTTTGAAGCTAAAAAAAAAAATAAATTAAATTTTATAGTTTTTCTTATAAAAAAAAAGATTACAGGGCATATAGTATCTCTTTATGGACTGCTTGGGTTTTCTTGAGGACATGGATTTACTGTTGTGTAACTTGTAGGAAGGTTGCAAAACTGTTAGTTAGATGTTGTTTGACCTTTCCAAAGCTTTTGAGAGTTTTATTGTTTTTGTCATTTTCAAAATATTTTTTTCACCTATTCGAGGTCAATTTTATTAATTTCTTTAACTTGAGAACTTATTGTTAGATCTCCAAGAAATACATGTTAAAATGTTAAAGAAACCCCCATTGTAAACACAAACAAACTAGACTGATAGTAAAGAATCAAAATTGATATTCGCGATTAAAACATTGGAGGTTTGCAACACTCACTCAAAATTATATTTGAGTATATTATTTATATTTTAATAAATCAATTATAAATAAATGAAAGAAATAAATGCATATATTTCTCAACGCCTAGCATTGCAGTCAACTCCTATACAATATTGAAAATTTGAATTATCTATTATTTTTGTTAACATTAATAATATCACAAAAATCATCAAGCCAAATGGAAGATCCACGATTCATACAAATTAGTAAAGAAGCAATGATCTATTTGTTTACATTTTATCCAAGTAGAATATTCAATGGGTTGAATATCAAGAATACCTTTTGTAATCCATTCGAGAATAAACTTTGACACAGATAAAAGCTTTTAATAACCCCATTTTTGAAGAAAAGGTACATCAAATAGTTCTTCTTTTGATTTGGATAAGTCCTCTGATTCAGATGGATTCCCAATAAATTTTATTGTAAATGTTGTTGCAACTATTTAAGAGTCAAGCAAAGAAGAAAATTCCCAAAACTTGAAAAAAAAATAATGCTATTTTTCTTGTGTTGACAATAAAAAATCATGATGTAAGTTCCTTTGGTGTGTATAGACAATTACCTTTGCAATAGGGTCTATGACATAGTTTCACAAGTAATTGTAAATAGTCTGAAGAATATCTACCAAATTTTATTTCACATGGGAAGAGGGTTTTATGAAGGGAATAGTAAGCATGGTTATTTCACATGAACCAAGTTACCATGTTCTACCCTTGGACTCCACATACCCATATCGGCTCAATCTGGGTCCTAAGCCTGGGCTGGCTCACATCTCTGAACAACCCATGTACATTATGTGTTTGGTCTCCAAGTGTCTCCTTGTATATATGTATGGGTAGGTGTATGTGTATTTATGTGTATGTTTGTATGCACACATATGTATGTGTGCTTGTATGTTTGTGTGTATGTCTATGTCTACATGTGTCTATGTATGTGTGTGTACATGTGTGTATGTGTGTGCATGTGTGTGTGTTGTGCATACACATATGCATATGTATATATGTGTCTCTATGTGTGTATTTATTTTTTCATATGTATGTACTTAAGTATGCGTATGTGTGTATGTTAATGAGTATACATACACTTGTTTGGTCACTATGTCTTGCTATAATAATTTAAATTGTGATAATATGGGATTAATTAGGATTTAACAAACATCCCTCTTATGCCAATAAGAGAACACCATATGCTCAAATTGTGGGATAATACTATGGGTACCATGTTTGTTATATCACTAATTTGTTATGCTTATTCCTTTGGATTTATTAATAGTTGGACTGGATATGGATGGATATCAGTATCTTTTGTGAATAGTAGTACTATAGTAGAACCTTGTTGCAATATTAATCAATTTGATTTCCAAATCGTGAGTATTAGGATTTTTGTAAGGATTGGAAGGTTGTGAGAGAAAGGACATATTTTCTATAATAGTTTAATCTCAGCCCCTAGTTGTTAATATTGTTGGTTGCTAGCCATTGCTTTTATTAACAAATCAATTTCAATCCCTCGATTATGGGATGTGAAGCCTTTACCAAATTTTATAGCAGCTATGTATATGGAATGGATATTGGTACCTGATATTCAATCTCAGTCAACCCTTGATGGTTTGATCTCATTTTCATCATTTTTTTAGTCTTGTAATGGGACTAAATAGTAGGCCATGAAATGGATGTCAACTTCTATTGCATTGGTCATAGTGTGTTAAACCCTTGTTTCAAAAATAATTAGTTTGTCTTATGTTATTTAGCCATGATGATTCTTGCTTAGGTTTGGAAGGTTGTGGCAAAAAAGAGCATGATTTTTACAATAGTTATAACAACCCTTCATTTTAGATCTCACATATTTTGTTTGCAAATAGATAACAATATTTCTAGTCTCCTTATTTTATTGATTTATTATGGATTGTACTCAAATTTTTAACCTAGTTTTCCACATCTATTGTGGAGGTAGCTTGGACGAGTGTTTCTAATTTTATCAACCTTAGTAACAAATTAACTTCATTGGGAATGCTATCAATTTTGATCATTTGAAGACTTTTCATTTTGATATTATGTATTCATTTATAATCTGTTTCAATTCAGAAAAGAGGTTTTGAGCCTTGAATAGAGTATAGTCCATGGGTTTCTTTATTTTCATCCTTCAGGTTCACTTGTCAAAGTTCCTTGTAATAAATTCAAGTTGTCATCCTGGACATAACTTTTTGCCTCTAGGTTCACTTTAACAGACCTTTGTACCTTAGGTTCACTTGTAGTAACCAATTAAAGTATCCATCCTGGACATAATGTTTTGAGGTAGCTTTGAATATGGAATAGACATGGTAATTAATCTTCACTCAATCATCAAGCTTATCTGCAACTTGAAGTTTCATCAATTTCTTACTCTTTTTTGTTGATAATTTATAGAACACTAGAGCTTCAAGTTCAAAGATCCTAAACATCATTGCTTTATTCAATGACAGATGCAACAAATTTTTAAGATAATTTGATGAGTTCTATCTCACCATAGCATAAGCATATAGTTTTATTTTGAATCTATTGTTGATAATTGCATATAGGATAATGGATTGAAATGGAGATTGTATATTGTAAATGACATATTTAAGTTTAATGATATCAACAATATTACAATAATATAATTTTTTCTTAGATATATAACTATTGTTGAAGGTCTATATAAATAGAATATACCTTCTTTATGACACTATAGCATTGCAGTTTACCTCTTCTTATTTTGATTTCAGTATAGGAAATCCATCAGTACACTGGTTTATTTCTTGCAATCGACAACACACCACTATTGTATTCTTTTATATTTTCATCTATAATCGAGTGCACGTAGATTTCTAAAAGATTATTGACAACAAAAAATTGCTGATTGTACAACTTGGGTCTCCACAATTTTATTTTGTGTGCATCAAGAAAATCCAAAACATGGACCAAGAGCTTGTAGTATTCTTCAACAAAAAAAAATAGACAACCATAAAACAAGGATTACATGAACTTGTAGTATTATTCAACAAACTTTTAAGTTTAATATTGCATACACTTCAAGGTAGCATAAACAAGGACTGCACAAACTTGCAATATTATTTAACCAATTTGGTCTCTCCAAAACATTCCATGATTGCTTCTCTAATACTATTGCATCATATACAATTGCATTTGGGTTTTGAAGTTCATTCTAGTAAACTATATCTATCTAATTTTCTTCAATGTAGACCTCATTATGTGTGTTTTGCTTAATGAAACACTGACAACCAATGCAGGTGCACTTGATAGGTGTTGAAGCTCACTCTTCTAAAACAATATCTCTATAGTAATCCTCAATGGGTTTGGCATTTTTGCATGAACATATTGGTTTTTTATTATTATTTTCAAAACATGACTTTTAGGATCCAAAATTCAACAAATTTTTGCAATCTTTGGAAGTGTTCATCTCATTTCTCATAACATGTGCACAATTTTTTCTAAATAGAATTTGATAGTTGATATGAACCAAACTTCTACACATATCCCCAGTATTTTTCAATGTAGATCTTAGTATAAATGCATGGATTTTCTTAAGAATTATCTCTGACTTTATGTGGATGACATCATTGTCACTCTATTGACTATTAAAATCAGAACTTCAAAACCAAATATTCAGACTATTCTTGAATACCCATCTCTTTGTTACACCTTAAATTTATGACTTTTGCTAGAAACCACTGGTTGTTATGATCCAAACTCAACAAATCACTATAGTATTTTGTAATTCCCATCTCATTTTATCTAGCATAGTTGCATGATTTTTGTTACAAAATAAAAGACTGTTAAAAATTGAAACTTATAAACCAAACATCTACACTATACTTAAATGCCCATCTCATTCACTATATCATAAATGCATGACTCGTTACAAAATCCAATTATAACAAACCAAAACTCTAAAGTTTTTTTAACCACTCCGTACAATAAAAAATAACCACAGTAATACATAAAGTCTAGCATTGAATAGTCTATACAGACATTAATTAAAGATTGGGTTTGTTGGATTGTTAAGGAAAATGCATGATTTTAAAACACAACAACTACAAAAAGGGTGTTGTAGATATATTTTCATAATGAATTAAATATTAAACAAATTTGGTTTACCTTTATTAATGAATTAAATATTAAACAAATCTGGTTTACCTTTATTAATGTTTTCACAACCTCAATCTAAGATTATTTCTCCCAGAAACATGAATTACAAAGAACTATGCATGTAAAGTTAAAGTAATCCGAATTATTTTGAATTCTAAAAATTTCTCAGATTAATTACACAATTTACAATGGGTACGATTTATTTTACACTGCTCTAAATATGGAAAGTGCATGCCACATCTACACCCCGCAAATAGGAACATTGAAACTGTCAATGACTATGATTTATTTTTTTGAACGAGATTTTAGAAAAGATTTTTTTATACACGGATTGCCCTTGAAATGGATGCCATTGTAAATATTAATGATTTTTGTTTAATTTTTTTGAAGTAAATATGTAATTTTAATAAAGTTTATATTCATTCTTTTAATATTTTAAAATGACTTATTAGCAAGTTAATAGATTATAGAGTTAGGATTTTTATTATATCACATTTTTTAAAAATAAAATAAAAATTAAATTTGTACTTATATCTAATATATTATAAAATTTAAAATAGTAAAACATGATAATATTTTTATTAATATATACTAATGCTAAAATTGACAATTTGTATCATAACACACTCAATCTAAAATTAAAAAGAAAAAGTATGGTGATATTAATAAATATAGTATAACTAATATTTAGGTGTATCATTTATAGGTACAATTAGGGACCCCTTCTCTATTGAGTCATCAAAATGTGTATTTTGAACATTTTAATGTTTGTTTATGAGTTTGAGGTAGGATAATTAACTTTATGTCTTAGCAATAAGTCATGTAAAGATCATAGTTGAAAACTTGTAACAAAGAAAGAAGATAGACTTAATGATCTTTTGTAACAAACCAAGTTTGGATCAATGCAAGCATACTCTCGACATATTCATCACTAACCGATGAGATAGAAAATATAAGTATCACCAAGGACAAAAGACAAATAAAATAGTAAGGAAAGCACCTTGTGAAGGCAAGGAAAGTTATTTTAGAAGTATCATTATTGAAAAAATAGGATACAAGAATAGGATTGAATCAAATAATA
This sequence comes from Sequoia sempervirens, assembly GCA_007258455.2. Taxonomy (NCBI): domain Eukaryota; kingdom Viridiplantae; phylum Streptophyta; class Pinopsida; order Cupressales; family Cupressaceae; genus Sequoia; species Sequoia sempervirens. Next base: position 10,707 of record VDFB02384785.1, on the reverse strand, counting down.
TATGTTTAAAATCCACAAGGCTAAAGATAGTATGTGGGACGACAAAACCTACTTATTTTGCTTTGTGAAGAGTTGTTCTTCTACCATTCAATTTGATATCGACTTTCTCATTCTCTCAACCATGTCCTTGTTGTATAAATCTTGAATATAATTTGTTGTGAAATTAGTTACGTACTTGACTCAGATGTATTTGTAATCTTTACAATCTAAAATAAAATAGTTTTTTGTTTCAATTGTTCTAGCTATGCAAAAGACATGCACTTTATTTTCTCATGCCTCTTTTGACATTCTCCATCTACTTGTTTCACACTAAAGACAATGCAAATTAGTACTTAACAAGGAAATGGGAATAATTCATCTCTAATAGATATTGGCCCATAAATATGCCTTACTTAATGATTCAAAGTGGGGTTAAATTCTTTAAGGTAATATTTTTCATTCTCCCTAATATCTTTTCCAACATAGACTTTTGAAACTTATCTACAACAAATAACTTTATTTATTTACTATTGGCACTTGCATTATTTAACAGTGTAAGGAATGTGTCTATAGGAAGTTTCCAAATTAATTTATTTTGTAAAATATTTATTAATAATTAATAGATTATGAAATTTGATGCTAACCTAAAAACTAGTGCAAGTGATGGAGGAAGAGCGATGGAGGAATTTTTCACTAAGGTGTAGGCTTCCATAGTGGCATAAGGTCATCCTTGTGCTTAGTTCGCAAGGTCACATACCTTCTTGGTCACGCTTCTACCCTTTATTCTTGTGCTAATTTCTCCTTTTCACGTGGTTTGATATGCCTTATTTACCATGGGTCTTTGATGTTTTTGGTATTGAGTATCTTTTTTTGGGTTTTTTGGTTCATCCTTCTCTTGTTTGTGTCATTTTGTTATGGTTGTCATCATGGCGGCCTCTAGGGATCCAAGGGACCCCTCGTTGATTTCATTTAAGAATACCCTTTATGGAGAGGAAGCTTCATCGTCAGAGCATGAGAAAGCAATTAATTTTATTTTTGTGTAACTCAAGAAAACAAAAATGATCAACATTCAAGGAATAGATTGAAATTAAATATTTGTCTTGAGAAAAGTAATGAGCGGCTAGCTATTGTGATAAATTTTGAAGCTACTGTGAAAGATGTTTTATATTTAGTTGAGCATGTGCTAATATGAAGATTTATGTGCATATGAATTTCTTTTCCTTTCTTGGAGATGTGGATGAGGAAGAAATAGAACCCAAAAGACAACATGGATATAACTGTTACCTATTTTTAGCTACAACTCAAAATAGGTAGAGTTGAATTGCATCCATCAAAGAAGGTACAAAAAAATTTCTGCTTAAGTATTCATTACGTTCCAAAACTTTGATTACTTATGAATTTCAAGCATTATTATGCAAATATCATACAAAGGAGCTCATAAATTTGCATAAAAGAATGTTGCTTTATTCATATTGTAAAAACTGAAGTCCCGCACAAGCTGTGAGAGTAGCCAATTTGATTTTCTTAATCAAATAATGAATACAAAATGGGATGAACTTCTACACTACTAAAGGTAATGTAAACATAAAGGAGGGGAGCAATTCATCATTTCCTATGATGATGAACCGTTTTGCTCGTTATCTTCAGTTGTTGCGTCTCCAAGCTGCAGCTGTCTCGATTCCATGCTCCACGAACCTGCAAGATTGTAAAAAGAATGATGTTAGAGATTTACTCTAAGAAATGATAAATTACATTCTACTTCATGCCTACACTACCAACAAGAATGTAACATATATCCAGTTAGGCATTCATCAGATGATTGAGTTACAAAGGTTGACAATCAAGAAAAACATAGTTCAATGGAAGCTTTCAACTTCGATTATTTTTACTAATTTGTTTGTTTCAATGTGTAGGAACATGTTCATTATGTTCATGATTATTTTCATCAGATATGTGGAGCAAAACAAGCTCCCACAAGGGTAGATCCCAACATATTAGGAGGACACCTCTCATTTATTCATACATGAGAGTCATTGATATCAATTACAGTCATGAAATAAGACTGCTATCATGAAAGAAACTCAAAGAAGACTTAAAGTAGCAACTTTCAAGCCATATCTTGGAGAAGGTTCAATAGAGAAAATCTACATTCTTCCTTTGCTCAATAACATTGAATACAGCTGATAAAGATGCAATCTCAAATCATTCTTGAGTTCTGCTATAATTTTTTTGTTGGAGTGTCATTCACAACAAACAGTCCTATGCATTACGTGATGCAAGAGGTGCATGATTATAAGTTACAATTTGAATACAAATTTTAGCAAAGCAGATCATAAAAGCTACAATCCACAAAAGACCGAAATGGAGCATTATCATCAAAGTGAAATAACTACATAGTTAGCAGAAGGGCATTCTATATGACTGTATGAGAGAATTGTTGCAAATATTACAGATCTGTATTCAACAAAAAATGAGCATTTTATAAAGAACATTCATAATAATGCCAAAAGCTATAGGTGAACATTGTAACACTTTTCAAGGTAAACTATTGCATTCATGATAATGGGGGCTTCATATCAAGGAAAAGTTTTTGATGAGATTGCTGCTACAAATGGTAAAAATGAATAGGCATACATGTTTCAAGGTGCCAAATGATAGTAACTAGATCACAAAAAATAGGTGTACATTCAGTAAAAGCAGAGCATCATGGTGCATACTATAGATTACTGGCATAATATGAGATTATGACTGCAAATCATAGTTGGACAGTAAGAAAGGACAGTGAGAAGCTTGAAATAGAGTGAAATAGCAACAAAGCTAAGGTACAACATGTAACAGTCTTATATGAAGTTTCCCTTGACTATCAAGAAGCATTCCTTTATTAAGTTTGTTCCATTCACAGAGTATTAACTTGCTTTATTATTGTAATAACATTGTTTGATAAATACAACGATAGTTTTTGGTGTTTTGCAAAAGGAAATAAACAAGGTGCAAGTATGTCAATTCACCAAATATAGAGCACAAATGTATGACAAGGGTTTTCAAGGGCGAGTGGAGCTAAGTTCACCAAAGCAACAAAATTGGGGACAATCACAAAAGATTAAGCATATACAGCCCCATTTTTGCATAACAAATCATATCTCAATGTAAGCATATGGGATAGTTTTGGCAAAGGATTAAATAATGATCACTGTACACATCACATATGGTACACAGTATCAAATGGAATACGATGAAAAATACAAATCCACATGTCCAGACGGAGGTCCAACCCAGTAGAGAGATGCAAAAGCAATCACTTTTAAGGAGAATTTTTTAAGTTTTCTCATCATTTTAGCTGAGTTAACACAAAAGGAAAAGTACTATAATAAACTCCAAAGTGACCCTCAAATCTTCATTTGTGCAGAGTAAGGAGGCTGTAGCCGTGGGTTTCATAAACCCTTATAAAATAATGGAGATGAATACAATGTTTTTTAAACAATACCCAAATTAAGCATGGAATGGCGCAACCTAGAATGGAGAGGAGGGTTTTTGTTCACAAATATTCATCTAGTTGGTTCTCCATGATATTAGTTACAAATTTCTGTCAAGATTCTTTGTGTTTGTGTACAAAAAATTTCAGATTTAAACTTCCAAATGAGACATGGGAATATAATGTAATGCACAGTATAGTCACGGGTTTCATCATTTTACTGCAAGAAAAACTTTAGGCCAAAACCTCCAATGGTGGCCCAAATAAAGTGTAGACATGACAAGAATAAACACAGAGAAAACATCAGAGGATTGCTAAAATTCACAGCCTGAAGAATAAAAGTTTTTTGTATACAAACAATGAATCATTTCTTTCAGATAAACAAAATATTTTCAATTTTTTCGGCCAGTGAACAACTTACCACATGGTTTGAGCTTTTACTGCATGAATGGCTCAAGTTTTCGCCCAGTAGACTCCAAGATATAACTAGTTCGAGCCCTATTTTCCTTCATGGCGGCGTGACAACTGAGTCTTCTCATGAAAATGCAAAGTGGAAAAGTGAGCAATGAATTAGGGTTCGAGTTTTACAAATCAACCTAATTTGAGTGATGAGTGCCTTTTTTACAATGTTTTAAAAAAAAACTCATTTCATTCAAATTTTTCCATGGTATTGAATTTTTAAGTCAATTAACCTAATGATTTAAAAGGCTTGTGAGGTTTTGAAGTCTGACTTCAAAGAATATCTTAATTTTGAAATGTAGAGTTCACCCTCACTTATACTTTTTGCATGGAGTTAGAAAAAATAGCAAATGTAAATTAAATATTAAAGGTAATGTTTTATTACCCTAATATTTAACATGCAATTTAAAAAGAAAAGGCATCACATATTAAATATTAAAGTAATCACATTGATTGGCTTTAATATTTAATATTTTGGTTATCTTTTCAAGAAAAACAAGCAAGATGGAACGAGTGAAGAGAACTGAAGATCAAGTCATGGAAAGATAGAGTGATGCAAATAATGGAGTTTCTTTTAGTTCCACACCAGTCCACATGATATTTTGGTCATGCACATGGAGAGGTGGAGTTTTCTAGGCACAAAGAGCATTTTGTTTCAAGTTTGGGCTAATTTTATTAAGATTTTATCTTTTGCTCGGATTTCACTTTGGAGTTATCAATTTGACACTGAAATTGACTTTTAGTTTCACCTTCATGCCTTGGAGAGGCTTTTTGTATTAAGTGAAATGACTTAGTTGTTTTTCACTAGTTCTTGTTTTTCAGCCTTTGCATTCTACAAAGTGAATTATCATGTAACTCAGCTTTATTTAGCAGATTAATACAGTAGTAGCATTTTATAGGTTCATTAGTTTGTGATTTGCAAAGGATTCCTTTTAATTTTCAATATTTTTGAGTTTGCCTTCTAGATTTCAGGCATTGTTATTGTGAGGAATTTGATCGAAAAATTACTGTGTTTTCAATTCTAAAACCTCATATTTTTCTATCTTTTTCACATATCTGTATGCAATTTAGTTTAAGCTTACTAGTTATACACTATGCATGCAATTGATTAATCAATTTAGTCGTGAAAACCTCATTTTCCCTCAATATTGCATTAAATCAAAGCCTCTGTTTAAAGCATTTGGGTGATTGAGCTATCAAACCAGGTTGTGTGAATTAAAGTGTTGAGTGATTATTTGTGAGTTAGGTTGCAATAAGATTTCCAATCAGGAGCATCACCTTTAATTTATAGTTTTTGGCATTTTTACATACTTCTATCCATTTTCCAGCAAGTTACCAGTTATTCATTTAAGAATCATATAGGAAGCCAACCTAGAATCTGAAGGTTCAATCTCACTATAGGTCATCCACAACCTGAGTTTGATCCAATGTTTCAATAGATTGCTGAATTTAATCATTCAAGCATTTCGAGTGCAATCTGATTGATAACAATAACCTTGGTAAAAAATAACTACTTCTTTGTGGTTTTCTCTTTCAAAGAGGATTGAAACACGATTGTTGAAGGAGGTCCCTCTTTCCACAATCAAGTGGAACTTGTTATCAAATCCTAGCAAGTAGGATTTGATTTAGTGGACGAGTTGTAATCCAAAATTCCTATTTGGATCCATCATCCTTGTCTTCTAATGGAATTTTGGAGATAGGATATTTTGAAATCCATAATGGCGGTCATTAGCAAGCCTTTGGGTCCATCATGCCAGACTCTTGATAAAAATGTATTTATTTATGCTCATCTTTGTGTCAAAATTAATCTAGATAACCCTCTTCCGGAATCCATGGAGATTTGGTTTGGCAATATGATTTGGACCTATAAAATTTATTATGAAGCTTTACCCTTTAGACGTCGCACATGTCATGAATATGGTCATTTATAGTGAAATTACCCAAAAACAATTCTCAAAGTCCTCAAAAGCATGTTGAGTCACAAGTGGAAAATATAAAAGGAAAAGGAAAAGCCCTAATTCATGTTGAGATGCCAAATTCAAATGGCTTTGTCCTAATAAAACCTCATTCACAAGAGAAATTTGGAACTCACTAGTTCAAAGATGCTTCTAAAGGATTTTATCCAACAAGTTGGATGCTCTTGAACAATTCAAGACTATGGCTACGATGGCTCATGATAATAATCTATAAATTTAAGAGATGTATTTTCTAGGAACAACTTTGGTTCCCAACTCTCTCTTTGTTATTCCTTTTCAAAGTTACAAATAATTTCAGAAAATAGGAAAACTCTTGCTTTTGATCTGGTAGAGAAAATTGACAAGTAGGAGAAAATCCATGAGCCACAACATGAAGAAGTTGGACATAGTACCATGATGAAATTCCAAGTAGAATCTCATGTAGGTATTGCTCCTTTAGAACCTGTGCATGGATGAGAGGAAAAAGAAGAGGGTAAAAAGAAATGACCTCTACTTATTGTCTTATAATAAAAAAACATCAAAAAAGGAGGGAATAACAAAGGATGCAGATTGCAGCTTTTGGGGTCTGTTTGAGGCTCTGAGTTGTTCGGCTCGTGGCTGCCTTATGGTGGAAACCTTTATTCTTGGTTATGGGATCCATGTAAAACTCATGTTTCAGGTTATGGGAGCCTTGTGCATTTATGGTGACCTTTCCTATAGAGGTGGAAAGGGTGTTTTACTGGGCTCATAAATTTCTGTTGGTGGTGCTTCCAATGGGTTGTAATGGGTTGTTGGTACCATCAAAACCAAAGAGTTCAAGATTCATGTAAATCTTGGTTTTTATTTTGGTTGCCCACTAGTTTTTGGCTGGTTGTGGGCTTGTTGCTTTCCTGTTGTTGGTGGTTTACTTTGATTCTATCTTTAGAGTAGCCTGTTCATCTTGGTGTGGGTTTTGGGTCCCCTTAAAACCTGATGGTTTCGGGTCCATTCAAAACCTGTTGTAAATGGTTTCGGGTCCATTCAAAACCTGTTTCTCCACTAATAAAAAACAAAGGGGTACAAGTATGGAGGAAAAGGGACCTAGAAAATGTCAAATCAGTTGGAGAATCATTGGTGTAATTTAGTGTTATCAAGGCATTAAATTCTCACTTATCTAACTCTAAAAAATGATAGCGATTTCATGGAATACAAGGGGTTTAAGCAACCTCAACAAAAGGTTGTTCAAGACCTTATTCATGTCCATAAACCAAACACCATTTTCAATTAGGAAACAAAGTATTTAGTTGAGGAAATGGAAAGTATTTATGCTAAAATTTGGAGAGGAGGACAATGTTTCTATATAGGTGCATAGGTTTTTTCTGGGGGGGTTGGATTGCTTTTGGAACCCTCATAGGATCATTCATTCTTGTTGGCATGGAGGTAGGAACTTTGTCTCATTTTGGTAGCTTCATGTTTTGATTCTGGAATCATGATAATGTTGACCAATGTTTATGCTCTAATTGATCTTATGGCTAAAGTTTCTCTCCAAAATTAGATAATATTTATTCGTTCTTTAGTTCCCTCTTTGTCCTAGATTTTGGCTATGGAATTTAATGCAATTTTTATCCTATGAAAGAAAAATGGAGGTAATGATATGTTGGGACCTTCATCTACCTTACCAAAATATAACATCCCTTTCATCAATTTGGTGGATGTGATGCCCAAAGGTTGGGTTTTTATTTGAAGTAATAAAAGATGTGGTAAGGGTTCAATTTTTGAGAGATTAGATAGGTAACTTCTTGTATCAGAATTTTGGGTTGGGAAGAATTGGATTTCTTGATATTCAAGGATCCTTGGTTGAAAAGGCTTTGATCATTGGCCAACTGAGTTTTCCTCTTTAGTCTTCTCTACTCCCAAGAATCCTCCTTTCAAGTTTCAACTTGCGTGACTACAAGATTCTAACTTGCTTGAACTTGTGATGGAATGGCGTTCTCAAGGGAATCCTAGTTTTGATATAGCTATGTGCTCTACCTTTAAGATAATCCAATTTATAAAATTTAAGTTGAAAAGCTTGAACAACACTTGTTATGGAAATATCTTTCAAATTAAGACATGTCTTCAACATAGGTTTGAGATAACTACCTTTTAGATTAAATATGAAGGAAAACTGAAGAGATTTAAGGGAATAATTAATTTTTTGTAAGGAACTTTTAGAATGGAGCTTTGGGAAGAGATTATTTGGAAACAAACAATCTAGGATTGACTGGCTTTGAGAAGGAAATAAGAACACCACATTCTTTAAAAATTATGAAAAGGAAAATAGAATTGGAAACTCTATAATTTCTCTCACCTTAGCTCAAGGAAACACATTGACTTCCTTCTAGGACATTTCAAAGGAAGTTGTATGTCATTTATCTTCTTTAATTTTTGAGCAAGATCTTAATGGTTTTGATGAAGAAAAAAACATTATGGAATGTATTCATTCCTTAGTTTTAGAGGAAATCAATATGTTTCTCTTAAGTTCTATTTCAATGGAAGAACACAAATTAGTTGTTTTCCAATTGAAGAAAGGAAAATCTCTAGGACCTCATGGTTTCCCTATTGAATTATTTCAAGAATTTTGTGATATTGTTAATAGATACCTACTAGGAGTTGTTCAAGAATCACAATCTATTAAAATGATATGCTCAAAGCTATTAACTACACTTTTATTGCACTAATTCCAAAGAAAGAAGGGGCTTCATCTTTAGATTTTTTCCCGATTTCTTTATGCAATGTTATGTATAAAAGTGTTACCAAATTAATTGTCAAAAAGGGTAAAGAAGTTTTTGGATACCTCGATCTCTCTTGAACAAGGAGGATTTGTGAAAGGGAGGAAAATCTTGGATGTTATTGTTGTGGCAACTGAAGTTATTCATTCCATGACAATCTCTATGGAAAAGGTCATGCTTATTAATCTTTACATGTCTAAGTCCTATGGAAGATTCAATTGGTTAGGTTTCTCTAAAAATTCCTTTTCATTTTTTTATTTCAATTCCAATTATATTAATCAGATGATGAGCTATATGACTTTGGCTTCCTTCTTTGTGTTAATTAATGGCATTCCTTCTCTTTTTTTAGTGTTCAGGGGTCTCAAACAGGGAGACCCATTATCTCCCTACTTATTTATTTTAATAGTTGAAGGATTGGACAAGTTGTTGAAGCATCACACAAAGAGAGGTCTTATTGAGAGATGGTCATGAAAACAAAATATTTCTTCTCAATATCATCTCTAGTTTGTGGATGATACTTCCTTCTTAGGGATGGCCAAAGTGAGAGAGGTTGTCAATTTTAGGAGCTTATTAAATTCTTACTTATCTAATTTTGGTCAAAATATTAATGAGGATAAATCCAATATTTTTTCTTCAACACCCTACAACTTATTCAATTTAGGATTGTTGAAATTATCCACTTTTAAATTGGTGTTTTTTTGGTGGAATATTTGGAAATCCCCCTTGTTTTTGACAATATTAAGAGAGTATATCGGAAGAAAGTTTTAGATGGATTTCACATGAGGGTTAGTCACTAGACTTTTCATTGGATTTATTTTGTAGGTCAATTGACTCTTTTAAATTTTATCTTATAGACACCACCTATCTATAGATTTATTGTTCTTGTTGCCCCCAAAAAGTTTTCTTAAAGATTTTGATGCTCTCTCGAGAATTTTTTTATGGGTTGGAAACTTGGATAATTCAAAATGGATCCTGACAAGTTGGGATTTGGTATGTATACCTAAAGAAGTTGGATGTCTATACGGCCTCAGTGTCCAAACTTTATTGAATATGGTGTAAAAATGCAAACCAACCTTGCGTGAGGATTCTTATTTTTAAATATTTTGGAGGGGTGGATAGTGAATACATTCATAGAATGGAGATCACTAGAGGAGGACCTATGCTTGCAATACTCTAAAAAGAGGGGATATGCTTATAAAGGAAGGGATATTTTAGATAGTCAATAAGGGAAATACAATTTTTTTTGGGAAGATTCTTGGGAAAATGATCGCCCAACCCTTTCATCTTTTCCTCAATTGTGCGCTCTCTATGTCGCTTTTTAGGAAGTAGGTTGGTTTACAGTAGCTAATTTCAAATGCTCTTATTCCTTGGGGGTCTATGAAAGAAAGAAAAATAGGAACCTCAGGTCTAATGTGTAAACCTAGGATTCAAGCTTTTTGTTGTTCTTGTTTTTCTTATGTTTCATTAAGATGGAGATCACAAGGTGTTTAGATTGACTTTCAACCATGAAGGTGAGCCAATCACACTTGGATCTGCATATTTTAGGGTCTTAAAATGGATTAGAATTTATTTTCTATGATTAACCTAATTAGATTATATGACCTATTATGCAAAATGCAATAATTCGACAATTAATAGACTAAAACAGTAACTTGCAGGTAGATTTGGGAAGTGCAGAGGATTGTGTACCTATCCTGAAAAGTTGGTTTTGATCAATGTAGAGGGATAGAGTTTCCCTGGGGCTTATGGCCCTTTATATTCCTCTCTATTTCTTCTTTTGAGGTCCTCTAATGATAGATCTAAGCTTTTGATTCTCAGTTGTAGAGTTGTTGGAACACCGTTAGATAATTCTGGAGGAGAGTTTCTATGAGTTGACAAGATGTAGGGATTTAATTGCAATAATGAATAATTTTTCTTCAAGCTTCCTTCAATCCTATTCAAACCTAAAATCTACACATTCGTAAAGAGAAGAGATGTTGTTCCATGTAGGAGATTGCCTTAGTCAAACCCTGTGTTAGTGTTTCCACTTCCACAATGTCAATGATAAAATGATAATGGATAGGAAGGAATGATGAAATCACAAAATGTTGCA
>VDFB02384784.1:0-81594 GCA_007258455.2 Sequoia sempervirens | reverse complement strand
GGGCAACTTTAATGGCTCGTCTTGTTTATATTTTCATCAAGATCTTCTAGTGTATCATCTACTTCAGTAGTGGTGGTTCCCTAAAGGGCTTTACCTAACCTTAATTGTACTCCATTGATGTCCAGTGTATTGACAGTGTAAGTCAAATATCCTACCACCTCATTATTATATACCAGTTATGCCACCTTATTATTTGGGTTCAATGATGGATGGGAAAGCATCAGTGTTTCCTTTGGTGGCTATAATGGGTTAGATGGTGGATTATTGGATGAAGGTGGTATCGGTGGAAAAAATTGTTGTGGTGGTTCGTATGGAGTAGCCATAGGTGGTGTGGGATAAGATGGATATGGCTGAAATTGCGATGGTGGCATCCTCCACACTTGTTGCCCAAGTTGAGGAGAATAAATTGGTATTGATTTTTCCACTATGAATAAGTTGGAGGTTTTTTTTACCCTCCATACCATCTTGGTTGAGTTGGAAAAGGACTAGGAACTGACTACTAGGCCCTACACCATGAGGTGCATAAAAGTCATTCATAATTGGGGGCATAGTTCATGGAGGCAAAGGCCTCCACTGAGCCATGTAGTAAACAGGTTCCTCACTATATTTTGTATATGCTACGTCTATTGGAAGGGGTCATAAGGTAGTATTCCTACTAGCATCCTCTAAAGAAGAATTTTTTGTTTTATTATGAGGACATTCTTCACTAGTATGTTTCTTACGACAAATTGGATTCTTATTTCTTACATGTGTACAAAGTATCAATTTGTTTACTCGTGTGGCTTAAAAGATCAATTTTTAGATCATCAAGTAATGTACCTAGCTCACGTTTTGTGATACTTGTGCTTCTGAAGAAAACATGCTTCCTAGGATATCCTCTTATAGACCAAGTGGATCTTGAATAATTCTTGCACACATCACAAATATCATCAAATATTAATTTGGAAATATCTCCACCCCCTATAAGATTTAAAATATTCATACATTCATCATGATTTCCCCTAAGAAAAATCATTTTTATAGTATCATTATTTAATCTAGTTTGTCTTGCCCTTTGAAGACTAAATGAAAATATTTCAAGATAATCCTCCAAGGACTCCTCCTCTCATTGCATCATTCATAAGATTTCATCCTAAACTTCTTGCAATATTCTTGAATAGTATGAATAGTTTGTGGCCCTAAGCCCATGAACCATCGTAATGCTACATCTTTTAATGTAGTTGTAAACAACTTGAGTTTTTGAGCATCATTCTGGTAGTCATAGTTGTGACACAAAACATCAAACTCAAGTAGAAAAATGTCAAAATCTTCCATAGAAAGTCCTCTAAAAACTGGAAAAGAAAAATGGGGTATGTTTTTCATAGGAGCTTCTTCTTTTGGAGGAGCAATAGGAAATTCAAAAGTGATAGGATTGTTATTAGCCAAGGCTCACTCATTGTTGTTATTATTGTTATTGTTATCAACCATGGTTTCAAATTCCCAAGGAGTATAAAAAGATGAAAATAAATTGGATTGCTTGTGCTTTAAAGACTTACCACTTCATAGTTCGTAAGATTCTTCGAATAGCTTAACAAGCCTAGGGGTAATAATTTCAAGTAATTCTGGTTGTGTGCTAGAAGGTGACTCAAAATATGACTCAACAATAGTAGATTCAATTACACACAAGTCTCAAGATTAGGTTCAACCGATTCCTTTTTTGATGGTTTACTCACACACGATGGCTTCAATTCTTTTTTGGGGTTTTCTTGTTTTACTAAGCTACTTCCTACACTTTATTTGACAAATCTACCTTTTCATCCCTAGCACGACTCATGCATCTATATGATTTAATATGATGCAAACCAAGGGTAATTGCTTAGGCAAGGTCGACAATTGCATAGACTTTCTCCTTGATGCACTGGTACTAACTTAACTTACTAGATTAACAGGCCTTTAACGCCTTTCCCCGTCAATGACGCCAAAATGTTGGGAAAAAACTGTTATTACATTTACTTTAAGGTTGTGATTGAATTCTTGGTGGAATATTTCAGTTTGTTCCTCGTGTCAATTTGAGGTGTAGGACTTGTGAAAGGTGTAATAGATATATGCATAAGGGTTGAGAGCAAAAAATTAAGTGGGAATTAAATTCATTTACCAATCCTAGAAATCCCTTGGAGTAAAAAAACTAATTACTAATTATGTTTTGTTTATGCGATAGGTATTGCTACATGAACAAAACAACATGAAGGCAACAGGAATAGATTAAGACTGCTTTGTTTATAACAACTTCAATTTTATTTGAGAACATATTATGGTTTACCTAGAAAAGACAACTGAGAAATACTTTAATTCACTCCAAACTTATAGATTAATAGAATACTAATCAAATTAAAAATGCCATATTTAACAAAACTACTTTACACTCATTCAAATAAACAATCCTTTACTGATAAATGAATGAAACCAAAATTATGACAATTTGATATCTATTAATGATGCACACTACCAATTACAATCACATATGAATGAATCCTTGGAAAATTATATTCAAACCACGCTACTCAAATAATGAAATGCATAAATAAAATGCAGAAATAAAGATTCACCAAGCTTCCAAAAAGTGGGCCCTTCCTCCAAGTTGTGAGGTGAATTGAGATTCTTAAAACAATATGTGAATTCTTAGTACTCTAGCAATTCGATGCAGAACCAAAAAGGATTATGTATATTATCTTTTGGTTCATAGCAGTCCATACATATATAGAGTTTTTAATAAGTGATATTAGTTATGTGGCCTACAACCCATAACTTCAATACAAGTCTTAGAAAATCACAGCCAATGAAGACAAACAATCATTTAACAGTCTAAAAACACTATTGCCTATATTTTGGCCATTGGCCATCAGTTCAAAATAATATACTAAAATTTTGTTAATGCTATATAACAAAAAGATCACCACAGTCTTCAACTCCACACTGCCTTGCTACAAGAACTCATGTTCATTCATTTCCAACTGAACAAATTAATCTCCACATAAATGAATAGCTTAAGCACATTTCATTCTCCTAAAATATGCTAAATAAATTTTAATATGTAAAAGCTTATAATGGAAATAATAAAGAATTAAAGTGAAAATTAATGGGATAGGTTTGGCAAAAGGAAAGGCTTTTAGATATAGAAATTGAAATGGGTTTTTAACCCATCAATGACTTACTGGAGATTCATGACAAAAAAATTGTTAAGAGCATATTTGAGTTTTGCATCTATTTATACAAATTTTTGCATGTTCCATCAGACTCAATTGGCATTCTACTCTCTCATCTATCAATGGATATCTTGTCTATGATAATTTCAAATTGAGACTTTACAAATATGAATTGTATGACTTTTTTTTATGTATTTCAAAGTGCTAGTTTTTAACCAAATGTTTGTTGATGTTATGGTTGATGCACTTATATTTTATTGTTGCAAATGACTTGCTTGTTGAACACACAAGTATACTAAGAGGGGGGTGAATTAGTATATCATTAAACTTTAAATTTAATCAATATATCAATGAACATCAAAGCATCATTAAGGAAATCAAAAGCAACAATGGAAGCAATCACACAAGATAACACCAGATTTATGTTGAAACCCTAGAGGGAAAACCACGATGAGAAAAGTTGCTTGGATGTACTACACAAATCCATCTTCACGAGAAAATTTAGAATTACAAATGCTTTTGCAAGCACCAACCCACTAGAGACACCAATTCCCAAAATAGTTTTATAGGCACCAACCTAAAGGAGACACCAATCCCCCAAACTAAGCACTGACTCAAAGAACAAGAGGCACCAACCTCAAGATACAATAAAAATGATTACAACATGACACTTACAAAAAAATCTCTATCAAAATGCTTACAGAGTGAATTTGCAAACTTTTTCTCAATCTTCTGGGTTGCTATGAATACACACCTTGCTCTCCTTCATTTACACTGACTCTGTTCTAAAATATAGGACATGAATAGTTTGAACAAATTACACACCCATGTACAGTCTCAATTGTTCATCACACTTTTGTACATCCACACCTCAAAATTTTTGAAACAATTCTCTTAGCTAGCAATTTGAGGTGAAAGATACATTGTTATGTCAGCCTAGACCAAAAATCAAAACCATTGGTGATGAGCAAGTCGGCTTGTAAAAATAATTCATATCACTACCATGTTGGCCTGAGAAAATTAATTTCAAAACCAGGGACTAGTTGTTAAGCATATTTGAATATGAGTTGTAGATCATCTTTCTTCGTAGGAAAAACAAATGGTGTCTATTCAAATCGATATGTGCCAACCCTTTGAATGTCCCTCAACCAATAGGACAACAGGTACCACTTTGAAAAGTCTTGGCCACGTGTCACCATTGTGTAAATTTGCACAACCTTCTCTCTCCTCTCCTCAAACGCCCAATAGTTGTTGATCTAGCGTCGAAAAGTCATCAAAACTTAACACAACACCACGAACTCAATAGGGTCATGAAAGCTTGAGAACGCATTGTTGCAATATTGTGACATTTTTCAAAATTTCACATCATCACAACTTTTCCATGGTCCAAACAGACTCAAAATGTTGCAACACCTGCCCTATAGACATCATCCTTTGCTTCCCGAAAGTAATAACTTTAAACTTAGGGAGAAAATATTTTGAATGGGATCAAATAATGAGTGGGGTTGGTGACCAATGATGATGAAGGGCTTAATTAATAACTTAAGCAACCGAGAATAGTTGATAGCCAATCAACGACAAAATAGAACATAAAGTGAAAAACTGAGCAAAACACTTAGCATTTAAGGGAGTTAGGGCTAAAACTATACCAAGAGCACAAAACCCTAACTGAACATGATCACAAAACTAGTTTAGACAAATACCAAACTAACATCATAGCATGAACAAATCAAGCCAATGCAATAATCTCCATCTTAGAGCACATGACAACAATGAACACAATTTCCCCCTTTTGACATCAATGAAAACAATTTGCAACATTGTTATAACCCTGTGATTTGTTATCTTACAATAATATTTTGGATGCACCAAATAATTACACTTGATGTTGTGGTGCATTTAATGATGCCTTTTCACATGTTAATTGCAAATGTTATTGGTGAATAATTAATGTGTATGTGTTCCTCCTTATTGTGTTGATTGCACCCAAGGAGTACTTGTGTCTACTATAAGCATTATGTTGTAGTTGGTTGGATGTTAGGTTAGTGATTAGTATATTTCAATTATTATCTCAATGATGATACAAAGTTGTCTCAAATTGATAATTAGAGACTATTTTTTACACTATTTTACTTACATATTAGCACAATTAATTGGTGAGTGAATTTGTATTTTTCTATGATTAAAATGCAATTGTCCCAAAAGATAGATAATTGAGTACTAGCCATGAATGACTACTCATATTGGTCATTGTAGAATGGTCACTTCTTTATATTTGTACATATTGTAACATTACAGAAATGTGACTTCGTTGATGATTGGAGAGGGCAACATCACTATTTTAAGAGATGGTCACACATAGAACTTGAGTCATCATATTGGAGGATGCATTAATTTGCATTAGACCACACTAAACCTCTACTTAGAAAATGGAAGCACCAATCATTCAACATGGGACTTCATATAAAATGAAATTGGCAAGGCCAAAACAAAAATAGTTCAACCTAGCTCTCCACATAAATGGACAAAACAATTCTAAATTTGAAACCTCAATCCAAACATAAATTTAAGACTTATCAGGGAAACAAGCTCAATCTTACCAAAATTTTGAGAATCCAAACAAAATTTTGAGATCTATCAATACAAAAGGCCTATCTAATCAAGAATTTGAGATATGTCTAGACAATAAGCTTAATCCAATTAAGAGATAACATGAGTCTATCAATGAAATCAATATAATGGTAGACTTAAACCCATCTTCCATCTTTTAAAAAAGTTTCAGATCATCCAATGCCTATCTAATAAAGAATTTGAGACATGTCTAGACAATAAGCTTGGTCCAATTAAGAGATAACATGAGCCTATCAGTGAAATCAATATAATGGTAAACTTAAACCCATCTTCCATATTTTAAAGAAGTTTTAGATCAGCCAACCATTAATCTTACTAAACTTCTTGGCCAAGAGAAGTTTCAACAATATAGGAGACTATTGAACCCAACCTCTTTTAAATAAGTTTAAGATCAACCAACCATTGTTCTCATTAAACTGCTTGGACGAAAGAAGTTTGAACATAGGGGATTGCTTGGTTTAAGCATACCCCCTTGAGATTATAGGAGAATGTAAATATTAATCTTTACAAATTAACTAGATTAACATATTCAATTTTCAATTAAGGTAATTTTCTTAACTAATCTTTCACTATCTATAAATTAGAATGTAAATCATCTTTTGAATAGTCAATAATAGTGAAATTCCATTTTTCCTTGTTCTTCTATCCTAGCCTAACAGATAATCCAATGTCAAATCAATATAAAATTATGATCAATAATACTCATATTGTATGACTGAACCTTACCATACCAAACTCCATGAAAACAATAGTCATCATACAAGCAACAAACAAATCCAAACCCAGGCCAGCAACATAACATATTGGAAATTCATTCAGCTCTATTACATGAGTGTTATCGTGGATTTTTTCATTTCCTAAAACCACTTTCATTCTTGAAATTTTTGTCTAAGTTAGAAGTTTGTCGGCTCTTCTTATAGTTTTTGAGACCTTATCGAGTCTTGACAAGGTTGTCACAACCACTCTCTAGCCCGACATTTCAAAGGAAAGTTTCAAGTTCACCATTTCAATCAAGTTATGAAAGCAACGTCAAAGTCGGACAAGGTTTTCACAACCTTATCGAGCATCAATCAAACAAAGAAAAAGTTGAGCGATAAAATGAGCCAACCCTATTTCGAAACTTTTACAAGGTTTTGAAACCTTTGTCGGTCCCTGATAGGGTTTCAAAAACCTACTTTATTTCTAATGGTGAAGAGTTTTTGTGTAACACCTAAATGTTTCAACATATATCCCAAAAGAATATTATAAAGCGGTAACTAAGAAGGTTTTCACAACCATGTCAGATTCCAATGAGTTTTTTGAAACCTCGTTGGGACCCGATATTGTTTCATTTACATTGTTCTTAGACCATTGTCTTTCAAAACTCATTGTTATTAAACAATGAATAGCAATGTCGAAGAGAAAGCTATACATGAACATTGAACAAAAATAGAAATGTATCAAAGTTTGTTGCACCACAAGAGGAACATTAAACAAAACTTGGGGCCATTGAAATTCATTACAGCTGTAGAGATGGAAAAGATGTATCGTAGGAAAAATAAAATACATTGAACAGAAGCAGGGACTACCAATTTCACCATATTGCACAAAGGAATTAAACACAAAAGTTTCTATATATTTATATATATTGTATTACATCAAAAAGGGGGGTTTTCAATACATTATTTTAGACAAAAAGAGTGAAGATCAAAATATGAATTCCCTCCACCACCTCCTACAACCTCTCTATCTGCGCTAGTGAAAACAAGTTTTCATTTGACTCAATGAAATGGGAAAACATCCCCATGTCATGCCTTTCCAATCTAGCACGAAGGAGGGTGACAAATTTCTTGGCATATTCATGCTAGAGAGTTGCGGCAATACATATGGTGTCCCCCACCAAGCCTAATCATGGGTATTTGTTGTGGTTCCCCAAAGCCACCTCCACTTTGGCTAGGTGCACTAGCTTTATCAGGCGCTTTGCAGCTCTAATACCCCATTCCAGCTAGCCAAAGGTGCAAGTGATGTTGTACAAGATTTTTTCTAGAATTGCGGAGTTGTGAATATGCACTTGGGAGAGGAAGCTCTCCCCAATGATTATCCTGATGACCTCTTCTTCTATATCACTCTTGATGAGAAACATCTCCTTGAGTTGATCTGCTACCAGTTGCCTAACTAAACTGCATTCTATACTCTAAATTGTTAGAAAATCATCCTTCAAAGTGGCCTCGCTAGAAGTTCTCAACATCCTAAAATGATGAAATTGGTATGTGAAAATGAAGACAATTACTCCAATTTATAGAGGAAAAAGGATAGATGTCATGTTTGTGAGATGAATTTTGGGAGGATTTCCTTGGGAGCAACTAGCAATGTAAGGATACTAGCAATTAATTTGAAATTAAATGAATGCAGCAGTTGATGTGATGGGATTTTGCTGAATTCCTAGTTGGAGGGGCTTCGACATCGGATGATATCCCTTAATTAAACCAATTAACACGAGTGTGATTGCAAGGGATATGTAATTAAATGCAAAATTTGAAGGATGCAGGTCAACCACACGTACAGGAAGCCACGAGGCTTATATACAAGAAGTGGTAATGCACTCACCCATCAAAATCAAATCGATAAGAGTGATGTAATTATGATGCTCCTAAAATAGTCATGAATGCTCTCAGAGCTTGGTTATGTAAGAATTAGGTAATAATTTGTGAAACTCCCACTTGGAAAGATGGTGGTTACATTAACGTAAAAGATACAAGAATGAGGCTCTATAAATATATTTTGGGGACATTTGCAAGTTTCGAACTTTGGTTTTCTAAACTGCACTATGATGTAATAAGAAATAAAGGAGGATCATTGTGGACTTGTTTTGATTTTGAAGTTATTCATTGTCTATAAACATTGGATTTTGAATATAATATGGATATTTAGATGTAAGTTTGTGAACTTGAATATATATTTGAAGTGTTTTCCTTTGTGAATCTAATGCTTCTTCATGTTATGTTTATTTCCTTTGGAAGTAAGAGAAGTTCCAATTGAAAGATTGTTCTATTTGCTATTGAAATCTTGACCTTTGTGTTAGGAGGTGATAGCATTCATTTTAAGTTTTATCGCACTGGTGTCATAGATATGAATCAGTATTAGTGTATCTTTTTTGCTTTTTGGTTAAAAGCATACCCACAAGAGGTTAGTTAAACCATTTGAGGGAGTTGTACCTCACCAAAATTCAGAGGAAGATCACCAATGAAACGGTGATCTCTCCAACTGTTATGAACTTTTCCTTTATTTAGGGGGCTATGGAGTTGGTAATCAATGCATTTTCATAAAGACACATCTATTTGCTAACAGAATTTGGCAACTCCACTAGGGAACGAAAGAAAGAAAAGTTGCAAAGGTTGCCTTATTATGAGTAAATATGGTCATGTCGAATGAAATTGTTGAGCAAGAAGACATTATCTCTTAGTTAAATACCTTAGCTTGGAGATATAGGAGAAGTGTCGCAGAATATATGAGTAAACTTTGTTTTTGAAGAAGAAGAAGAATTAGCACAACGGCCAATGGATGTCTATGAAAGGGTGGTTAAGAGATTTCCAAGAATAGTAATTGCATGGGATCCTCACCCTCGACCTAATCTAAATCGTAACCAAATTCCTCTAGTAGATCAAAATGCACCACCAAGGAATTGATCTACGAGGAAGTTTTGAGGATAAGGTAAAAACCTCAAAAAGAAAGACTATATCCCATCTTAATAGAAATTGGTGACTATAAAATTCCTTTGGTAAGATATACTAGTTTGCATTATAGTTTTTGTGGTACCTCTTCCTTGGAGAAACTGTTTTGGACCCTTAGCCCTAGCTCAATACACAATCCTACCTTTGAGATCAAGAAGATATTTTCTGAAGTTCATTGGAGAAAGTTCACAAAACCCTAAGAATCATATTCAGGTGTTCATCATTGCATGTGGAATTATAGGAGTTCAAGAAGAAGACGTGTTTGTGAGACTATTTGTGGAAAGTCTCATTGAACGTGTTGCAGAATGGTTTCAAAACTTAGAGTGTGGATGCATAACCGATTGGGATAGCTTAACGAAAAGATTCCTTGAAAGATTTAAATGTGTGATGGATGTTGGCTCTCTGTTGTGTCAACTTTTTCAAATTAAGGAGGAAGGAGAATCAATTAGAGATTTCATATCCCGTTTCAACAAAGTCTTGAAGCAAATTCCCCAATCTAATTAGCCAAGTAAGCAAAACTAGTTTCACATTTTTACCTCTACATTACATCATGATGTTGAATTTATTTTGAAGCAAGATAAAGTGTGTGATCTCAAGCAAGCACAACGAGGGGATGCTAGTATTGAAGATGAATTAATTTTATCCGTTGTGGAAAAGAAATCATGTTGAAAAATATGCACAAGATGGTACGACACAAAAGTATAAGGCCTTGATTTTTCAACGTATGCATTCGCCAAGTCTTCTATGTCCTCTAGTTGAATTTTCTGATCTCACCATTTTTTATTGAGTATTTTCAAAGTAATAAAGAGCAATGGAGGAACTGAATCTTATAGAGCTGAAATATACAATTTCAACTATGAGAAAAATGAAGATTATGATTCCTCAAGTAATGAAGAAGATTACTCTCCCCATGTACAATCAGTAAGTATGGCATGCTCACTCCAACTGTAGTAATCACTAGACAATCTCCTATTGATATAGGCATTTGGGATTTGAACAATATCGACAATCATTGGTATCTCTATATACCCTAGAATTTGAAGCTTTCACATTTGAAGGTATTGATGCAAGCTCAACAGATGTTTTGATAAACATAAAGAATCAACCCACCGAGAAGGAAGATATTTATGATTTGACAATTCCTTTCCTCAAACTAATATGTAGCCTAAGCTTGAAGAGAAAAATATAACTTATTCCAAATTGGTGTCTGGAGGCTTCAAATGATTATTTTCTTTGTGGAGAGGATATGGGCATTCATTCTTTACTAATCTTGGAAGAAATGAACTTGGTTGATGAGATCATAAATTCAATAACTGTTGAACAACTTTCTACTTCCATAAATACAAATGAGACAAGCATAGATGAGCCCTCACATACTTTATCTTCTCTGTCAGCAATGGAGACCTTCACCATGGAGAAAGTTGATGAACAATTGATGTGTTGTGTAGCTAAAGGTGGAACTAAAAATCAACTCCAAGAGGAAGAAGGTAAATCATAAAATACCCCTTCTTCATTATGTATGCCATCTGAATATGAAACACTCGAATTTGTTGGATTTTATGAAGAGTCAACAACTATGGAAGCCTATGAGCAAGTATAAATTGTTGAAAAGGAGAACGTCATAGATTGGTCTAGTAGCTCTAATCCATTGTTTTTACTAGGAAATTTTTGTGAAGCTTTTCAAATAAGAGACAATCCTTTATTTGAGCTCTTGGATTCTAGTGCGCCCCCACCTTGCAATGAAGTAATGTGTAAAGAAGTTAACTTCAAGAATAAAAAATGTGAAAAGAAGTCTAAAGTAATGGAACATTGGGGTGACAATGGAATAAAAGAACAAAATGTGAGGATTTTTTCTATCATGATCACTCCCCCTCATACTTCAAATCAAAGTTTGGAAGTCATTGATGATGAACATCTAATCACTTTTCTTCCTATACAATTAGTTGGAGAGATTGGTGAATCAAAGTGTGAGTTGACAAAGGATGATGTAACTACTGAGAAGATTTTCGCAAAAATTATGGGAAGTGTCATGGTAAACAATGAACTTATGTCTACTGAGACTAACAAAGGAATTCACATCTTTCAACCGTCTGCAATTCAAATTGGTTTAGGTCCAAATCTTAACCAAAGACATTCTCTTTACACTCCAGCTAGAGATCATCTGAAATATTCAATCCTCAGGGATAATGGATTGGGATGTGGTTAGTAATGTGCAAACCTATGTTCACAAGGTAATGGAGATATATGATGGAAGGTGGTTGTTTGGGGATGAATTGATTCACAGGAAGTTTCCCCACCAGATGAGTCTCTTTTGAATAAACCTATTATTTCTTAATCTCTAGGTACAACATGGAAATGCATTCCTTTTTCGAAGCGGATCATATTTCTCACAATCTATCAACGATTTTGCATGACCAACCCAAATCTCTCTAGAGGCAGGGTTTCCCCCACCTTGTACATATTTTGAAATTTTGGTGTGGTGTTAGTTTTAAGTCTCTACTTTGCCCTATTTTCGGTTTTCCCTTGATCCTTCCATCCAATGCTTGACTTTATGCCCAATGGATGAAACACTAGCCTATTATTATGATTTTGGGTCCCTTGCTTCATCCTTACAGTACTCATCCCCAGTCAAAGCCATTGTTACCGCAGTTTCTGCCATTTCCTAAAATCGCTTTCATTCTTGAAATTTTTGTCTAAGTTAGAAGTTTGTCGACCCTTCTTATAGTTTTTGAAACCTTGTCGAGTCCCGACAAGGTTGTCACCACTCTTTGGCCCGACATTTCAAAGGAAAGTTTCAAGTTCACCATTTCAATCAAGTTATGAAAGTAGCATCGAAGCCCGACAAGGTTTTCACAACCTTATCAAGTGTCGATCAAACAGAGAAAAGTTAAGCAATTAAATGAACCAACCATATTTTAGAAATTTTACAAGGTTTTGAAACCTTATCCGGTCCCTAATAGGGTTTTGAAAACCTACATTATTTTCTATGGTGAAGAGTTTTTGTGTAACACCTAAATGTTTTGGCATATATTCCAAAAGAAGATTATAAAGCGATAACTAAGAAGGTTTTCACAACCATGTTGGATTCCGATGAGGTTTGGGACTCGATATTGTTTCATTTACATTATTCTTATATCATTATCTTTCAAAGTGTTATTAAACAAAGAATAGCAATGCTGAAGAAAAAGCTATACATGAACATTGAACAAAAGTAGAAATGTATCAAAGTTTGTTGCACCATAGGAGGAACATTAAACAAAACCTAGGGCCATTAAAATTCATTACAGCTGCAAATATGGAAAAGATGCATTGCAGAAAAAACGTAACACATTGAATAGAAACAGGGACTACCAATTTCACCATATTGCACAAAGGAATTAAACACAAGTTTCTATATATTTATATATATCATATTACATAAAAAGTGAGGTTTTCAATACATTCTTTCACACAAAGAGTGAACATCTAAATACGACTTCCCTCCACCACCTCCTGCAGCCTCTCTATCTGTGTTGGTGAAAATAGGTTTTCGTTCTACTTGACAAAATGGGCAAACATCTCCATGTCATTCCTTTCCAATCCAGCATGAAGGAGGGCGACAACTTGCTTGGCATACTCATGCTAGAGAGTCATGGCGATAACATATGGCGTTCCCAACCAAGCCTACTTATGGGTATTCGTTGAGGTCCCCCAAAGCGACCTCCACTCTAGCTAGTTACACTGATCTTATCAGGCACTCCAACTCTAATACCCTATTCCAACTTGCTAGAGGTGCAAGAGA
Source organism: Sequoia sempervirens (assembly GCA_007258455.2). Classification (NCBI taxonomy): domain Eukaryota; kingdom Viridiplantae; phylum Streptophyta; class Pinopsida; order Cupressales; family Cupressaceae; genus Sequoia; species Sequoia sempervirens. The sequence continues at coordinate 68,290 of VDFB02384784.1, read as the reverse complement.
TGTTGTACAAGAATCGTTTTAGAAGCATGGAGTTGTGAACATGCACTTGGAAGAGGAAGTTTACCCCGATGACCTCTTCTTCTACATCACTCTTGATGAGAAACATCTCCTTGAGTTGATTTACTACCAGCCGCCTAACTAAACTGCATTCTATACTCTCAATTGTCAAAAAATTGTCCTTCGAAGTGGCATCGCTAGAAGTGCTCGACATCCTAAAACGATGAAATTGGTATGTGAAAATGAAGACAATTACTCCAATTTATAGAGGAAAAAGGATGGATGTCATGTTGTGAGATGAATTTTGGTAGTATTTCCTCGAGAGCAACTAGCAATACAAGGACATTGGCAATTACTTTGAAATTAAATGAACGCAATGGTTGATGTGATGGGATTTTGCTAAATTCCTAGTTGGATGAGCTTTGACGTCGAATAATATCCCTTACTTAAACCAATTTGCATGTGTGATCACAAGGGATATGTAATTAAATGTAGAATTTGAAGGATTCATATCACCGACACGTACAAGAAGCCACAAGGTTTACATACAAGAAGCAATGATGCACTCACTTGTCAAAATCAAATCAATAAGAGTGATAATTATGATGCTCCTAAAATAATCATAAATGCTCTCAGAGATCGGTTATGTAAGAATTAGGTAATAATTTGGTTATATAAGAATTAGGTAATAATTTGTGAAAGAATTAGGTAATAATTTGGTTATATAAGAATTAGGTAATAATTTGTGAAACTCTCACTTGGAAAGATTAAGGTTAAATTAACGAAAAAGATCCAAGAATGAGGATCTATAAATATATATTTTGGGGACATTTGCAAGGTCCGAACTTTGGTTTTCTAAAATACACTTTGATGTAATAGGAAATAAAGGAGGATCATTTTGGACTTGTTTTGATTATGAAGTTATTCATTGTCTATGAACACTAGAATACACTTTAATGTAATAGGAAATAAAGGAGGATCATTTTGGACTTGTTTTGATTATGAAGTTATTCATTGTCTTTGAACACTAGATTTTGATTCTGAAGTTATTCATTGTCTATGAACACTAGATTTTGAATATAATATGAGTATTTAGATATAAGTCTTATGAACTTGAATAGATATCCGAAGTCTTTCCTTTGTGAATCTAATGCTTCTTCGTGTTATGTTCTATTATGTTCATTTTCTTTGAGATTAAGATAAGTTCTAATTGAAAGATTGTTCTATCTGCTATTGAATTCTTGACCTTTGTGTTAGGAGATGATAACATTTGTTCTAAGTTTTATCGCACCAGTGTCATAGATATGAATCAGTGTTGATCTGCCTTTTCTGCTTTATGAATAAAAGCATACCCACAAGAGGTTAGTTAAACCGTTTGAGAGAGTTGTACCTCACCAAAATTCAAGGAAGACTCTCCAACTATTATGAACTTTGTCTTTATTTGACGGGCTATGGAGTTGGTAATCAATGCATTTTCATAAAACCATTTGAGGGAGTTGTACCTACAAAATTCAGAGGAAGACTCTCCGACTATCAGGGACTTTGTCTTTATTTAACTGCTATGAAGTTGGTAATCAATGCATTTCCATAAAGACAAATCTTTCGCTAACAATGAGAAAGTTAAAAAGCTAAAATCATGAGAATAATAATAAACTAACACATCAAAGTTGATAAGGGCAAAATACATCAAAAACCCGAAAACAAGGGATAACTGTCGTTAGTCGATAAACTACAAAGGGAAAGATCTATAAAGAAAGTGGCCCTTTTTTTATACAGAACAGATTGCGTAGGGTACATGCATATAGCTCATGCACTAGCTGCATCATCTTAATCTCTCAACCCATATCCTATTATTCAATTTATCAACCATGTTGTCCATTCTGTTCCATACAGAAAGACCTTTACAGATTCCCTGTGTATTCTTGGCTGATTCGATACATCCGTTTTACGTCGAGTTTTCAAGCAAGATAAAAATACTCACTTATTGATATTATTATATCTCTTACAATTATAGAAACAAAACCCGTTTCAATCAATCCATATTTCCCCTCGGATTGGTCTGAGACAGATTGCAAGAACCTGGAGAAGAATGAATGTAACAATTTGATACTGGTACAAGATATTAAAATTACATCACTTATCATGAGCGTTTCTAAAATATTCCTTCCAGCTGAATTTGTTTTGAAACTTCAAATGCTGTTTTGCATATCTTCTATGAACGGAGTTCTCTCCAGGAATGTACTGCATATCATCCCATTGCCCAACACAATTTTCTTCACAGGTGCATATTTGAAAGTAATTTTTGGTCCATTACAAAGAAAACAAAAATCAAGGACCATCCAGCGTGTCTCAGAGCCATTCTCAAACACGGTCATTACAGTTGATAATCAACTCACAAACAGCTAAAAGATTTGACTAAAATTAATAGGACCACAAAAATCAAAAAAAATAAGCAAGTTTGAAGGTAGGAAATACGTTAACATGGTTTCCTTTTCCCAGTACAAGGTAGCCCATAAACCACCCAATAAAGGACTGAAGTCTCTAGTTTATTTGGATTGCTTTTCCTTTCTAGAAGAAGATTTTATTACTTTGGCAGCAGACTTCGCCAAAGCCGTAGGCTTCAGTGAATTCTTTGGATTTAGAGCATTTCTGATTTTGGAGATGGTCCAAGCCGTAGAGATCACATGGCCTGCAGCTCCAAGGCCTTCATTCGTTAACTCTGCAGCCTGCTCTCCATACCTATAGCAAGATAAACATGGCAAGCAATAAGAAACACAGATAAAAGTATAACGTATTGAAAAGAGTTATGAATAACATACCTGTGATTTACAAGCCCTGTAGTGACAACCGAGGAAGTTGTCAACACATTTTTTCCGGCAACTTCAACTGCATCACAAACTTTACCTGTTCACATGTTAGCAAATGCAATGGTCAGTATATACTATAAACTGTATAAGATGCATTTTACATTCCTCCAAGATATCTTTGCATAATGATCCCACTAATAACTCGTCAAAATCCAAATCTAGATTAAACACCATTCGAATAAGAACCTCAAATAAAAAGTGGTTATAGATCTCCACTCAAGAACACTTAGAATCCATGATTTCTACCATCATTTTAAACGGACGGATCTAACTTGTAACAATTTGAGTTGGTTTTGATCAACACAAACAAACACTATATGTAGGAATTTCTATCAGGAGATTAATTGTCTCTTATAATAGGCAAGGCAGGAATCCAGATACACAAGAATGTGTCGAGGCTTTATGATTTAAAAAATTTCCTGTAAGTTCCTCCAGAGTTGCTTAATCCATGCACACCCAAGCGCAGGTGCACAAGCCCATGTGCACACGCACACACACAAATAGATGCACACATGCCTACATACACATAAATGATGAAGATAGTCATCTTGTAGGATTACTGATTAGGCGAACTAGACATCTAATTCCACGATCTCCCCAAAAGCTTGAAGACTACTTTCTTACAAGTTCAAGCAACCTCTGGAGTTGGCTGGTTCTTCTATCTTAATATACTGTTATATAATCTACTATTATTAAGTGAAAATGGGAGAAAGATAATATGCTAAAGATATAACTGAAAAGGGGGCAATGTACCAAGATTGTTGGCCAGAGATATTGGTTGCAGGCAAATGGATTTACAGGGCAGACATCCACGTTAGAAGAGTCACAAAAACCCAGGCAGAGAGAGACAGTGTCACAAAAGCCCAGGCAGAAAGAGACAGCGTCAAAGGATCGATGGAGGATCAAACTCCAGCCAAGCAGATAAGAACCAATCCTAACCATCCGAGAAGCAAGGAGGTTTAGGAAAGAAAACATGTAGAATAAGGAAGAGGGAGAATACATACATGGAGAGAAATAGCAAATAAGAAAATAGGCTGTGTATTTCTGAGCAACCTTTGTAGGAGTTCTGTAATAATCCCTGAGTGTATACCTATGTAAATGATGAATATAATAAGGAAGACCTCAAGACCTACTCATTGTATCAATGGAGGATCAACCCCAGCCAGGCAGATGAGAATGGATCCTGACCATTGGTCCAGGAACAAATCATGACTAAGTAAGTCAGAAGCAAGGAGATAATAGAAGGAAATAAAACACGTAGAATAAGGGCAAGGGAGAATACATAGATAGGTGAGAAATAACAAATAAGAAAATAGACTGTGTACACTTGTATGCATCCTCTGGGAATTCTGTAATATTCCCTGAATGTTTACTCGTGTAAAAGTATCAATATAAAAAACTGTTATTCTTAATTTACATGTTTAAGATGGAATGTTTAGTTGTATCTGAGAATCTTTGATATTCCATTGATCATTTGAAGTAAAAATGACCAAGTATGGTAGCAATTCATAGTTTCAAAACTCAGCGAGTACTCACCTGGAGATTCTAGTGGCAAGTAATCACCATAAAAACTCAGCTCCAAGTTTTTGGAAAAACTCACGACAACTATTGCAGAAAAAATTGCTGAAATGCATCGCAAAAAAATTGGGTGCGATAATAATTATCCAACTTCACTTGAAATTGAAAAGGATAAAAAATTCCACTTTTTTTGGACGCCAATGACTGAAGGAACCCTTATTTGACACAGATGACTGAACAAATAGGATTTTCACAGGTTGTGTTGCTGTAGACAGTGGGGTATATTTTTGTTTATTTATTTATTTTAGCTGATTTAATCTTTTTCATCTTTAACAAAACCGTAGGGAAAGTAGTGCAGATATGTCTAAAGAATTTTCTTAACTAAATTGAATTAAAGCCATCATTCTTTACACCGTGGTTGCATAAAGTATACGGAAGTCGGATTCAAGTTTGGTAAACAGGAGGCATTGACGGGTGAAACCATCAGCTTGGAGTGAGGTGGCCAAGCCGAAGTGGTGGCAGAACGAAATCTCTTCCCCCGTGATCTCCAGCACACACACAAGGGAACTCATCACACCCTCATTGAGAGTGAAGCGCCACTGTTAAGGGTGCTGAACTATAGCGCTATTATCAACCCCTTGGGATCAGGCTCGGCAGATCAGACAAGCTAAGATGTCGCACAAATAATTCTTAGTGTCGTTTCATTACTGTCTAAAACAAACTCTCGAGATTTGCATTGTCAGTCTATTCGTTGTAAGTTGTCTGTTGAATGCAAGCAATCGAGCTATCATTTTCTATTCTGTGCATTACAGTATTTCCTGAGTATCTTTAACAGTCTATTGTATTGATCTGCAATCAGTATTTACAAATCTGGAAGTAATACTGTGATTTGGTTACTCGTTGATTTGCCATGAATGCCATACATTGCTATCAGTTGGTGTAATTCTGAGTTTTCCAGTGACCCCTCTGTGATTCAATATTGTGATGACTATCTTGATTTCGAATGCAAATAGCTATTCCTGTGTATGATCTGAGATTGATGTATTTCAGAGTGTTGGTTACCATCTAATTTGGAGAGTAAAAGGAAAACTAATTGCTGTTCTGAGAGTGGTGTCTTACAACATCTATGCCTATAGAAATTGGGATATAGCTCTCAACTAACAGTGATTTGCCACAAGTCAATGAATTAATGTATCCGCAATTAGTGGGCAGTTTGGTTTATCTTACTACCTAACCAAACTTATGTTTTGCAATAAGATGTCTTTCTCGATTCATGTCTAAGCTTCACAAGGTACATTAGCAAACTGCAAACACAAGTCCCTCAATATGTCAAAGGGTCAATGACTTTGGCAATCTTTATTGGAGACTTGTTGACTTCATGCTAGCAAGATATATTAAATTTGATTGGGTTGGATCAATTGATATGAGAAAGTCTACAACAAGTTATGTGTTCACTCTTTGATTTAAGATTTGTAACCTAGCAGAGCAAGCTGCAACAAATAGTTGCCTTATCTTCCACTAAAGCAGAATACAAGGTAGTTGTTAGTGCAATTTGTAAAGCAATGTGGTTGCAAAGGATATCGAATTATTATCGATCAATCTTCAACTTGATCAAACAGCACCAACAACAATTTTCTACTACAACTAGAGTGTTCTCAAGATGGCAAAGAGTCTATCATGCTAGGAGTAAGCATATTGAAGTTCGTCACCATTAAATTTGTCAATTGGTTGATAACGAAGACCTCTATCCTACAACAAAGCAAACTTCTGCCACAATGACTAAACCACTCGATAAAGATAAGTTTATCAATTTTACAGATACACTTGGGATTGTATCAAGTCTAGAGATAACATAGTTCAACAATAGTTTGTTGTACAATCACTTTGTGGGGCAAGTGAGGTATTGGACAATTGTTTGCAATGTAGTTTGTTTGTGTTATCGTTTGCACATAGGTAGTTTGAGTTTGTTTCAGAAATTTAGACAATTATTGTTTGACCTGTGCCCTATATAATATCAATCAAAGCTACTCTCTTTTGTATTCTCTATAGCTTGTCAATAAAAGCTAGTATCCATCACACTATTGAGCATCGTCATATAACAAATGTGGCACCACCTTCATCTTCCTCTGCAACAAGGGTATCAATCCCTCCATGAAATATCATTTCTTCATTCCATTAACTGATTCTCTTTCTAGTTTTCCCAAACAATTTTCTGAGCATATCTTTGTATACTTGTACATTTTCATGTTTTCTTGCCATGTGTTATTAATTTCAACAACAATTCCATTGTATTTCAAGATGCACGAGCCCCCTTTCCCAAAGGCTTTTCACAATTTCTCCTATGAACAGCTTTCTCTCAGTGGTATGTTTTTCGTATGAGTATGGCTAGGAACAATCACAAACAATTCATTGGTCTGCCCATCAGGCATCCAAATAGTTATGGATGTTTTTGAAATGATACACTCCATCCTCAATTCTTGATTAAACTATGGTGGTCAGACCCTTCTCCACAAGGTCTAATCCAAATGTTTCTTTAGACTCTCAACTATGTCAAACACATTTGAATCCTCAAACCTTCATGTGGTCTCAGCAATCCACACACTATTGTGGTAACTTTCATGCTCCCTTCACTCCAATCCAATTCCTTGTCCTCCCATCTTTTGGATCAATTTCCTCCAATAGCAAGTCTTTGATGCCTGAGATATTGCTCTTGTTTGCCTCTCTCTTCTTCCATGAAAAGACTTAAGAGTTAAGACTCTATCTCACAACAGAGGCATCCATAACTTGGACGAGACTTTGTCAACTCAACCATTTCAATAGACTCTTCTACAAGAGCTTCAAACCTAACTTAGTCAATAAAGTCAACATTCCCTTCTTCAAGTAGGAGAAGTTACCTAGCAACTTCAACCCACTCTCTGCAATTAGTGGTCACCTTCAAGCTCCCTTCACTCCAATCCAATTCCTTGTCCTCCAATCTTTTAACTCAATTTCTCCAATAGCAATTCTTTGATGCCTGAGATATTTGCTCTAATATCTCTCTCTACTTCCATGAAAAGACTTCAGTCTCTAACTCGGAATAGAGACTTCCATCACTTGGATGAGACTTTGTCAACTCAACCAATTCAATACACTCTTCTACAAGAGCTTGGAACCTAACTGAGTTGATAAAGTCAACATTTCCTTCTTTGTGGAGGAGAAGCTGTCTAGCAACTTCAACCCACACTCAAATGAGTGGGGGACTATTACTTGAAGCCAATTGGATTCTTTGATTTCTTTGTAACTGCAACTTTGGCTTTGACTCACTTCAGCTCCAAGATTGTTTTGATGGATTTTTACTCACCACAGCCTCCTTCCATCTTGTTGTTGCATCAGTCTAAGGGATCACCTAGTTTCATGATTCAAACCTGACCATGCTGTTGTCTTTACTCACCTTCGTTCAAGCTCAAATCCATTATTCTCCCAACGTATAGTGTTGGTCTTTACCTTGCTCCTCTTTCTCTTGATGACACCTTTCTGTGTACAGTTGTACTATTTGTTCTCTATGTGCTTCACGGTCTCATTCAGAACAAGGATCTAGTGTCATGTATATATTGCTAGGTTTCTAGGGAAATTACGAAGCAGTTAATCAACTTAAATTCTGGGATACTTATTTTCTATTTGGTTCTACTATACGAAGCTCTTGAATTGAAAGTTCCCACAAGCAACTAAGGTCTTCGGTAAGTTGATCTTCTCTCTGTCTTTGTGTACTAAATGATTCTTGCATCGGCTGGCCCACTCTTCCAACTTCTTGTGTCATCGTCAGTACTTATTGCTGACTGTGATTCCTCTTGAAATCTGACCTGAACTTGCTAATGTAATGGCATCAAATATAAACTAGTGAAGTTCTATGATACCATTGGAACAGAACAAAATAAGAATAACAGTTCAGACTAGAAACAATTGTATGACAATATACAATTGATACTTTATTCAAGGTAGTGTTCAGTTAACCAGAACAGGTTCAGAGAGGAGTGTACATAAATCAGCAAGCACACTTCCCTTGCTGCGGAAGTTCCTATTAAAGAGCCAAGGGTTGTCTGTTAGACCATGATTGTTGGGTTAACTACTTATAACCATTTGCTAGCTTACTACCTTTAGCCAACAATTAAATAACAAAATAAGTCAGCCCCACAAGCATTTAACATAATATAAAATTATACTGCCCATGAAATAGTAATACCCATGAAGCATTCAAATGGTAATTACTTTGCTCTTCTGATTATAAATCCTTACACTTGCTTGTTATCAAGGACGAGATCTATAACTTATCATTCTCTCTAATTAAATAAGACAGAAAACCTATGTATTAAAAAATTCCCTTCAAACTCCAAAGCAAATGGGTGAAAACTGCTGATTCTCTTTGCAGAAGCCTATGAGGATGATTCCCAAAGGCCACAGAGCTATTGAATGTCACTCCATTTTTCATCCCTATCGTCTTCTAATTTGATCATTTCACTGCCTTTGTCACAAAAGATAAACAAAACAGAACCCTTTTAGTTGCAAAAAGTGTCAAACATCTGAAGGGTTTCTCCAGAGTTCCTTAGCCATCTATTTCGTACTTCCCTGGCATATGCAAAAGGACAAAAGCAGCAATTCTTAACTCATCAAAATCTACTGTTTAGGGTGCAACTCCTTGTATTGATAGTTTGCTTCTTTTTTTCATTGCTGACTAACCCTTCAGGTTCAGATTCCCTACATGTATGGGCTATTAAAATAGCAATTGATAACTCTAATTGCTCTTCAAATTTATGAATTGACATTTTAAAGGTACATGTAAATTAGCATTTTAAAGGGAAGGGTGCAAACTAACACTCATATCGGTAATTGGAACTACAAAGGTTAGAAAGTCTCGGCTGGCCATTTAAAGGAAGAAGAGATACCATCATTACTGAATTCTTTTATCATTTATGTATCGTTTGATCAAATTAAATGCAATTTAATCAACATTCACCTAAATTTAATTGGTGTGACATCTTATGTACTAGAACAGAATAATTAATATAAAGAGCTCTAATTTTGTAATCTTATCTTATCTTCATCCTGATGATGGATCAGGAGTGTAATCTGAAAACGTAGATGCATGCTATCCTTTTACACAGGGTTGCCTGGAAATTACTCATTGACTATTTCAAGTGAAAAAATCTCAAGAGAAAACAACAAAACCAGTAGATTGCCTCAGCCTTTCTATACTTCATGGTAACAATGCTTACAATATTCGAAATAATGATCAATTGGCAAAAGCGGCTGCAGATAAAAATAAAGGTTTCCTTTAAGAAACTTACCAAAGGCATCAAGTGAAGCAAGAACTATTTCCCCAGGCAGAAGGCTGAAGAACTTTTTGCCTGCCGATGAATTTACAACAGATTGTGTTACAAACCCTGCAACTTTCACGACTCCAGACAGAACACCCACTGCCACCTTCTCTGACATTCTTGAAACCCGTTTCGCTCTACACCCATTCAGCACATATTACTATTTTTTATGCAACTTTACAAATCACAAGTAAAATTGAAATCAATCTGGCATCTAAAGAATCTCACTGAGAAGCAGTATGACAAAGAGATTTATAAACTCGGTGATTAAAACATACACATACAATATCCAAAACAGAACCAAATGGAGGAATAAAGTATCCTTAAAGTTATGTCTCCTCAATTAGCATGCCACGGAAGCTAATTTGCATAGAAGCAAAACTCAAATGAGAAATACGGCTCAAAAATATTAAGAGTACGGAAAAAAACACGGCTGAGAAATGACACTGCACTCAAAACAACGAATTTCCTTATATTGCTACTACAATCAAACCTGGATACGGATAAAATGCATAACCTAGAACTGTTTATGTAAGATTTTAAAAAGTAGCCGGCCAAGGCATATCCCATAATCAAGCAATATTCTATGAAGCAGGAAGTTACTTGTAAGGGAAGGTTAAAATAGCAGAAGCACAGTTCTGGGAAGACGGGCATAGAATACAGAGCACAGGAAGACAAAAGTTTGATATGATTATAATCAAATCGCTACACAAACGCAAAAAACAGATAACTCGGCTTAAAAAGTTTGATATGATTAATGTTACCTTGGAGCGGAGCGACCAGAAAAAGCAGCAAAATTTCAAGTCAAGATATAAGGCCACCTGAACGAGATTAATTGAAATGTACACACAAGTATTACAAAAAAAATGTGTTGTGATACCTTCTTATCCGTTTCATTGCATTGGGAGAAATCTCAGTAGGGTTTTGATTGGGTTGAAGCCTCTTCTGCAGATATTCATGTCCCCATGTCAGTTGATCAACAGTGACATCTCCGCACCACAAAATCCCCTTGACAATCTGCCCTGAAGCTGCGGCAATACCCCGAGGTAAAAGTCCACTATAATCCTCCACATTAGGTGCCAGCGTTATCCAATAAGCCGCACATTTTTCCCTTATCACTCTCGCCTCAGCAGCACCACTTTCACTTCCATTTCCGCTTCCACTATCTCCAAAAACCCTCAAACTTTCAGAAACGTTCTGCACTGAAAAAAGGCTATATTGCTCCAGGTGCTTGTCCAGCTCTTGCAGAGCACGCTCCTGCCCTTCACCTGCAAATGTTAAGCCATAGTTGAGAATATTCTCCGTCATTTCAGCGTCATCATCGCTGTCATATGCCTCTTGGGGCAGGCGAAGGGAAAAGAAATAATGGCAGTGATCAACCCTGACGGCGGCTTCGTCTTTGGCTAAGGGCCACTGGATTTGATCCTCCACCCTCGCAAACATTGCAATGGCGTTGTCCCCCTGAACTAATCTCACCAGCATGAACTCCCCACTCGCCAATTCCACAGTCTCCTGCTTATCTATCAAATGGACAACAGCTCCCGGAATTCTCATTACAATTTCCTCCTTTCCATTATACTGAATCTTGTAGTCTTCTGAAACATTGCTCTGTGTTGGATTTTCTCTGATGTCGTCCATATGCACCTGAGGATAGAGAGAAACAGAAGAAGAGGGCTTTTCTATGATGTCGTCCATGTGCACCTCGGGATAGAGAGAAACAGAAGAAGAGGGCTTATCCTGAGATTCAGAAGGGCTACTTATGTCTGGGTAGAGTGACTTGTGACCTGTGGGATCTGAAAATTCAGAGACCCTATCGATTCCAGTTGGAGAATGTCTCTCTCCCTGTTTGGCCATTAAGCTTATCAAGAGTCGAATAATTGGTATTCAGCAGATGCTATCTCATATCAGAATGTAATATCAGAACGTAAAGCGATTAATTTAACGGCAGCTGCACCTCCGTGCGAGAGCGGCGAATACTTGTCGCGTTGAGAGCGCGTTTAAGGGAAGCGTGGCGGGCGAATTGTGGCAAAGACAAATTGTAGAATTGGGCTGACTGCCGATTGTGTGTTCCAACAAATTGCTGCTGCCGGTGACACCACGTCATCTGTAGAGGCGTTAAGGAAGGAGATATTTCTTTCCCTTAATATCATTATAGCATTTAATACAGCATTTATTACAAGACTCCTAGAAGTTGGCAAATTTCCAAACGTGGAAGGTGCAGATTGAATCCAAAGAGCTTTGACTGCATTCCAGAGAGCTCAACAGTGCATCCATACCGTTCGGTACGATATTTTGACATTAAAATTTGTACATAGGTAAATTATTGTATTTAAGTATTTTTTTAATTTGTTAGTATTGACTAGCACTTGCATCTAAAGAAGTTTTAAGGATTAATCTGTCAAACTATCGTACTATAATGATTAACTCTTTTTTTGGGAAACTCTTTTTTTGGGAGCATGTTGGAGCGAAAAATTAGTCGTTGGGTTGAGAAAGAGGGCAAGCAGTTTTAGACCAAAGCATTCTACTATTAACCATTGTATTACTCTCAAGCACATGGTTGAAAAAGTTTGGGATAAACAGGGTAGTGAGGTCTTTTGTTGTTTCGTTGACTTCAAAAAGGCTTTTGACATGGTACCAAGAAACAAACTTTGGGATAGAATAGAACAACTTGGAATTCCGAAAAAATATAGTTGTTGTCCATAGACTTTATGATCAAGTGAGGGCCAAAATCAGAACAAAGGAAGGTTTTTCCGAGTGCTTCGAGAGCGACATTGGTGTCAAACAGGGCTGCCCTCTATCCCCCACTTTGTTTGGGTTGTACATAGACAAATTAGAAGAGTGGTTGGACAAGCAGGGAGGTGATGGTGTTCTTTTGGCCACTTTTGTGGTCAAGTTGCTATTGTATGCGGATGACCTTACTTTAATGGCAAATTCTGAAAATAGTCTTCAAGAACATCCAAATGCTTTGAAACTTTTTTGTCAAGATGTGGGAATGCAAGTCAACATCAGCAAAACCAAGGTCATGATTTTTACTTTGAAAAGGGCTAGGAAGCAAATAAATTTTGAATTTGAGGGAAACACTTTGCAGGTGGTGAGTGAATACAAATATTTGGGTCTTGATTTTTGCAAGAATCTCAAATGGGAGATTTGTAGGACAAAAAGAATTCAAGGGGGGTGGAAAGCTCTTTACTTGCTCCAAAACAGATATAGATCGGCTGAATTATGGGATTGGAAAACAAAGAAGAAGCTATTTGGGCTGCTTGTTACGCCTGTGGTTTTATATGGCTACGAAGTTTGGGGTTGTAGCACGTCAGTTGTGAAGTGGAAGCAAATAGAAAGACTCCAAAAGCACTTAATCACAAGCAATTTCAAAATAAAAACTACAGTCCCGTATGAGATTGTTTTGGCTGAAACGGGTGTCTTCCCAATAGAAATGGCAGTGATAATTTATTTATTAGGCTATTTGCAGAGGATAGAGAATATGGAGGAACACCGATGGCCCAAAATTGTGGTGGAAGAAACATTAATTAGAAGGAAGAGTACGTGGATGAAGCAAAATGTCAAGTGGATGGGAAAATGGGGGATCAATATGCAAGAGTGTCCAAACACAAAAGTTGAAATGAAAAAGTATGTAAAAGAGAAATGAAAAAATATCATGTGGTCGAAACAGCTTGGCCGGAAAAAAGAACATTATGTTTTGCTTTTTAACCCTATTTGTGATCATGAGCAAAAATTTTATATGGAGGCTGATATAAAGTGGAAGGCTAAAATGCTAATAGCCTAGTTAAGAACTAGCTCACACCGTTTGAGATGTGAAACAGGAAGGTGGAAAATTCCCAAAGAGCTATGGGAGGATAGGATTTGTTGTTTCTGCTCTTCGGGTTTAGTGGAGTCAGAGTGGCACTTCATTATGGAATGTAAGGCTTACGAGAACATCTGATACTTCTATCCAGATTTGTTAAAAGTTAAGTCTTTAGCGGCCTTGTTTGAAGAAGAAAAGATTGATAAAACAACAAGTTATTTGATCAAAATTCACAGTAGAAGAAACAAAATCAGCAAAGAGTTGGAAAACAACATGAAGTAGTTTGGTGGGGTCGGCTATTGTTTTGTTGTCTTGGCTAATGTGGTCTTTCGGTTTCATTTTGTGGGTCCCATAGACTAGTCTCGTGGACGTTATTAAAATCAATCAATCAATCAATCAAGGATTATGTCCATAGAAAACTACTTGTATGTTCTCTAGTTATATGTGACTAGATTAAACAATTAATAATAAGTGTTAATTAATGGAATGAAATAAACTTAAAAAAATCTAGAATTTTACTTAAAGAAATTAAGTATTATTTAATTGTCAAATATTTGCATACAATTTAAACATAAAGCAATGCAAATGAAAAAAAGGAGTTGCCATCAAATTGACAAAAAATATTGCAAATAGAAATGAAATGTTCCCATCTAGTTGGAAAATCAATATTTATCTCCATTTTGTGATAAGTGAGATTTTGGAGGCTTTCACTTAATATTTTGGAGACTTTTACTATTAAATGGTAATTGATTTACCATTAAACGACAACTAAAACATGTTTTCTCAACAATGGTAGGCATGAAACTTGTTTTAAAAAATTAAAAAGAATGTAATATTTCCATGAAAACACATATCAAAATAGTAAATGATTCAAATGTAAAGTTTAAAATTAAATAAATTTAGGAAAAAATAAAATTTTAAAACTATCATTAAAGCCTTGTTTATTTATGTAAATGATTTATTTGATGACTATTTTAATTTAAATCTTTGTTGAAGTTCTTTAACTTCATTATCTATTAAAATCTCATAAATATAATAAACAATTAATTTTATGAAGAAATAAACTATAAAACATAAATTAAGATAAAAAGACAATAATTTTTTTTCATTAAAATTATATTTTCTTTAATTCTTATAGATATTCTTATATATACAAATGATTAAAAAAAAATTGATCGCTTAATATTTTATATAATAAATAATTGTTCCCAAACTCATAAAATATTTTCATATACTAAAATATTCATTGGTCTCCCGGTGAACCTTTTTCCGCTGTTTAAAAAGTACTACAAAATAACTGGCTAGCAATGGACACTGAACCTCTAAAAGATTTCATAAAATATAGCAGAGTATATTTTACTTTCTAGTTGAAATGGTGAAGCATATCTTCCACAATTTTTAACAGTTTTGGCATCTTTTTTAAAATTTAACTCATATGCCTTAAATGGGCACCCGTATTTTTATTATTAGAGGCCTTGATTACTTTGTAAAGACCAATATGCCTCAACTATTGAACGACACATGATGTCAGCATTTGGTGAACGACACATGATGTCAGCATTTGGAATTACACCTATCGCGATGGTGGCATCTTTTTCTATTTTTTCATTGTTTTTCGTGTTATGCCCTAGGTTTTTAATTTTAAAGTTAACTGCGACATTTTTCTAGGCATCAGGAATGGTTTACTATTTTAACTAAAGAGAGTATATCAACAAAAAAGAGCTATATACCAAAGTGAGATAGGTTTCGATTGAACATTCACTCTATATATAGCCTATCGGCTAATTATAGTTGAGAATAAACTAGCTTAATTATCTTATTTAATAATATATTTAAATAAGCTGAGAGATATCTTAGGTTAGCGTTAGGAAATTAAGTCTAGGTTAGCTTATAAAGCAATAGAGCTTAAACCCTGTTGGACTATATATTTACAGTGACCATGACATTCTACCCAGGGATAGGCATCTAGTCTTTATACCACAGTAAATGGTATCTTACCTGATAAATGCTTGCATGAAAAAGTTAATATTCAGACAAAATCTCAATGTTAATTCTACCCATCTTTACCTCCCCATTGATCAAAACCTCAATGTTAATTCTACCGAGTTTTGGTTGGCTTTCCAATTCATCCATTAGCGATGTGTAAGCCACAAAGTCTGAAATACACCCAGTCTTGTCGTTTGAATCAATTTTTCCAAAAAACATGTTTGCCTTGAACCGTGTCTGGCCTTTTTTGCAAAGTCCACTGATAAAAGCATTATAATGGATCACACCAGGCACTGTTCCACTATGTTGCATCTCCTTGAATAGCTTACACCCCTTTTTTGTAGATACCCATCTGGAATCACACCTCATCGTTTCATCTCCTCAAACTACTTACATGCTTCCTCCAACCTGCCTTCCTTGCAATGCCCATTAGTTAAAGCGTTGTAAGTCACAGTATTAGGGAAAATGCCTTGTTCCACCATCATAGTAATGAAAGTATCGAATGGTGGGAATGGCGCAAAGAAGTGAAACTAATTTTACACAGTACATAAATTAATGTGTACCTCACCAGACCATGCATGTAGGACTCTAGAAACAAGCTTGTTGACTTGTGCAGACTTCTTTCTCCCATGAGAAAGACTTCATCCAAAAGACACAGAGCTACCACCCACGTTCACTTTTCCAAAAGACACAGAGCTACTCACACTCATAATTTGTGTTAGTAGGTTTCTTCTTAAACTCTTATGCCCTTCAACGTTTATGGAGATATCACGACTTTGAGTGATTTTGTTATGAATATTTTGAGGGTTTTTCTGAAAACCAGAGGTGAAGGAACAAAATCAATGACAAATTGAAAGCTCTTCAACTTTTGATTCATAATTTGCAACAGGCTTGCTTATTTGTATGGCTTTCATTTTCATAAGAGACTGTAGAAGTTTATTCACAGAGGCCTAAATTTTGATTCTCCTTATTGAGAAGTAAAGCCTGCTTCCTCAACCTCTAATTTGTTTGCACGATACTCCAATTTTGTTCATGCAAGCAATTTATACAGAAGCTACGTGGACGTAGTTAATGACACGTTGATGCCATGTTTGTATAGTGGTGCGATGTGATACGTGAATACACATTGGAGGGACATCACACCAAAGTCATGGATCAAACCACTTTCAGTGCCTCGCATATCATTCTAAAGCCCACCGCCCTCCACATCTTTCTTTTCCATTAAAATTTCAGTGATCTACACGTCTAACAATCAACACACGGAAAATATATTTTATTACGTTTTGATACACACAGAAAAACGTGATTGTATGGAACGCCTCTCGACATAATTAGTGTATATATATATATTAAAAATAATCAATATATAAGAGATATTTTTTCAAAATGTTTATTATTTAATTAATTTTTAATATATATTATTATTATATTATAATATAACATTAAAATATAATTATAATAATATATTAGATATTAAGATTATACGATTATAATATATTAATAAATACATATTAATATATTATTATATGATATGATTATTCTATATGTTAATAGTTTTTTTATATGTAATTACAGTCTAATAATATAACTACATAACTATATTTATCCTACAACTATTAATATTGTTATAGTTATAGGATTATATTAATATGTAGTTATCATATTAATATTATTATAGTTATGTTAATATTTTTTTTTGATCCGTAAGGTGAGAATTTTATTGATAAAAGAGAGATTTACAGTATCTGCTAAGTAGGAAATTTTCAAGATAATGCCAACAGCCAGCCAAAAAATAACCAAACGAGGAGAACCACAGCTCCGTATAGTTCCAAAAGCAAGAAGTAGAGATGAAAGGAGGAGAGTAGACATAGGATTATCCGCAAAATACAAAAGATATTTAACATAAGTTCGAAGCAACCAAGTGAAGCATGGCTAGAGCAAAAAACCAGACGAGACTCCAACACCACCCTAATTTACCAGAAACCATTTAACTCTGCAAATTGAATGAATCCTTCCAAGCAATCCAACCCATCCCCCGGCTCCATCTTCAGTTTACGCTTCAGAGAACCCACCGCCACCTCTGCGAGCATTCGATGCCTTGATAAAGCGGGCCCTTTGAGATCTAGGAGAAAAGGAAATACCTTGACTGCTTCATCCGACACCCAAAGAGAAGCAAGATCTGCTGGCCGCGGAATTCCCTTACCAATGAAGGCCGCCTTCAGAGTTGTTTCGATGCCTCCAAGCAGGTCGTCCCGGAAAAGACGAACCATCAAGTCCAATGCCTCCGCCTTCGGGGTTTCAATATCTAGGAGCACGGCAAGAAACCGGGATGAGATACTCGTGTTATCTCGGGCGAACTCATTCCTTTCTAGATGTCCTTTGCCAAGGACCATCTTCACAACAGTCGTCGTCGCCGGGTCATCCACAAGCAAAATGCGCTTTAAACGCAGATCCGAGACCTCACGAAAAGCAATTTGCCTTTCCTTAGCCACTAACGAGATTGGGGTATCGGCGCCGAAGGATTCCAGACCTTCAGCCGAGATGAGGATTGTGAACTTAGACATCGATGGTTTCTCCATTAGCGAACAGATTACAGTGGCTCCCTGCAACAAAACCACAACACACAAAACAACCAAGTGAAACCCATGTCTTTGAAAAGACATCATTAGCTAAATAAGAGAGCCCGAATTATTATCCGTCAGGCTGCCTACGGACCTGAATAATGGCAAAGCAAACAAATGTCCTTGGCATGAGATAAACTGCCGCCACCGTCCAACAACTAGAAATCATGATGAAAGCAATGAATGAAGAACCACACGGCACGACCACGAACATGATGAGGGAAACAAAGCCCGACGTGTCATTAACAACGCCAGGATGACTAGACCCTGCATGCCACCAATCCGAGTCCAGAAGAAACATAGGAACTGAAACAACCATCCGCCAACTCACGTCCACCCTGGCCACCTCAAATAGTTATGTTAATATTATTATATATTAGGATTTATTATATTAATTTTTCAAGATATAAGCTTATTTAAATTTTAATCTAAAAACATAAAAAGTCACAATTTAATAACACATAATTAATATTATTATTAAATTATTAAATTATATTAATTTTATTATACTTAGTATTATATTATTAACGATTGGTTTAGATTAAGAGGATTATTATTTTTATATTTAGTCGATAGGCTATATATTGTGGGCATAGCCCACCAAAATTGTCTCATGCCGGAAAATCTTTAGCTGTTGAAAAATCTTGCCTATCTCCAGATCAACTCGAACTTAGTAGCCCTCAAACTCCCATATTTTCAAAGCAGTTAGAATAAGTTATGCGGGACGTTGCTGCAAAAATCTTGTCTAGAGTTTGATAATCTAGGAGCTCTGAAACTCCGATAGTTGTAGATACACTCTTCGTTTACTGTGAATAGATTGAAGCAATTGATGTAGGGAGATTGGTTCTGCTTTGGTAGGGTTTCATAACATATTTCTTGCAAACTCTGCCCTTTTTTTCCCATCGGCTTCCAACTCTAGCCTTTTTTTCTCATCGGCATTGTTGAAAGCATAATCTTGATGTAAGTAGCTTGTCATGGTTTCAATGAGTTTTTTTGGGGAGAAATCCTTAAACGGTGAATCATTTTTTGTTGTGTTTTATTTCATTCTAAAACAAGTTTGTTGAATCTATTAAATGAAGGCATTGGTTCTTTGGTTTTATATATGGTTGTTTTTGGCTCTTTATAAAATTAAATAGTTACTCTTTTCTATTAGACGGGAGCATTTTACTGTATGGATTTGTTGTTGTTATATTTTTTAATATTATCTCTTGACTGTGTTGGTGTTTATTCATCAATTTTTGTTTTCAATTAAAAGTTACAAAAACCTCAATATTATTGTCTTGTATAAGCCTTCTAGGTGATTTGGTGTAATGTTATGTTTATGGTCTCCCTACAGACGACCTTTAAGGTTTTTTTCCTTCCCGAAATATTCTCTCATAATACAAGGGACTCCAGGAATCAGGTTGGATAATAGAAGGGAGTTCAAATTGTGTGAGGTCAAAAACCTGCCATAACCTCTCTATTGATTTCTTTTTAGATCCAGGTTCCAAATGCATAGTAGTTTGTCAGCCAAATCTATTATTGAAATTACCTATTTCAAACTTCTATCACAACTTTATATGTTGCTTTCAACTTTCATTTATACAATATGGCATATGGTATTGAATTCCAAACAATTCTATATCTCTTCAATTCTCATTTTTTCTTTTGGTTATTAGATCAAGTCGTATGGACAATTTTGCATTCAGTGGTAATTCTACATTTATTTGTTAGGATCCTCGGTATGCCCATCTGCCTTGTTTTGAGCAGATATGGCATTGATATGGTACTTTTTCTTATGGTAGCATATGAAGAGAGTATGGATTTGCAAAAATTTAACTCTTAATTATCATAGGATAGTAACTGTTTTCTCTTTTGTCGCACCTTTCTCCTTTCCTCACATTCAGATAAAGATGAATCTAAGATTTTGCATAATGATATGATCATGCCATTAGGATGAATATATGATAATGATTTCTTTTGGCTGCCGGTCAACAGTCCTGTTCATCGAGGAAATCTTCCCCATTGACTGCTCATCACCAGTAATATATCCAATAACTATCTTCCAGTTTGGCTACTGAATATTAGGAAAATTTACAATTTGTATCTTCCTGGGCAGCTGACTATTAATCAGTGCCAGATTTATAACGTTTTTGCTTCCCATAAGCCAAATAAGCTTGAATAGAAGAGTATATTAATCGGCCTACCCTAACATTGCAAGATGAATAAAATTTTGGTTGACATTTTCCTGCTTTCACAAATGATAATGTTGGTTAACCTTAGATTTCAAAATCACCATAAATGAAGCATGTGGTTGGTCGAAAACCATTGCAGTACTCAGACAGGAAGAACTCTGTTTTGAACTATTTTTTTTTTTACCATTTTAAGCTCTCCCCTAATTGTAGGCATAATTTCCACATGATGAATTGTTTTAATCTCTCACCTAATTTCCACATGATGGATTGTATCTGGAATTGATTCTGATTTTTTATTTTCTTTGAAATATATCATGATGCCCACCTAATGGTTTATGACAATCTGAGTGTGTATGCATGCACATAGGTATCTGCTGACTCAATAATGTAAAGGTTACAAATTTGTTTTATAGAGGATGTTTTTTAAGTGCTAATATTGGTGTCTCCTAGGTTCTCCGTACTGGCCTTTAATTTGATGATACTTTCTTTGCTTTTGCTGAGATGAATCTTTATATTCCGTGGCTCTGAAGTGTTTGAAACTTTGAACAGGTGGATATTCTAACACAAAACCTACTCCCTTGTAAGGTGAGCAATCCCAGAGTTGCTTTTTCCATTTCAAGAAGAAATTCTTAGATTGTCTCTAGAATAGGCCTGGTAAATGAATAAATGTTATATAGAAACCTCAACACGCTCATTAACACATTCTGATTTTTAGTAGGCTTCCGAGTTTTGTATTTTTTTGATGCATTTAATTCAAGGAGTGCAATATGATGGAATTTTTCTTCTCTCCTTGGCACATCAGTTATAATGGAAATTCTAAATGTAAGTCCTCCATCCGGCAACCAATCCGGATCTCCAATCAGAAAACGAGTCGACAGAGCTAGAATTGATCTATTTTGGTAAAGAATTGAGTTTTTTTTAGCTCGAATTTTTTTATTTTGAAAATTCTATGAAAATCAGTTAGGCAGGCTTAGAAATTTCATATTTGAATGCCCATTTTGATTTTATGTTTCAAGATCTCGAGAAGGGTTCTGTTTACCAAGGCTAAGATTTTGTTCTATCAACAATGTGAGGAAAATACTCCCTCTTAGCTTCCTTTAACTTCTCACTAAATCATGCAACAAATGCCTCTTTGCTAAGAACAGTTATGGTTGCCTAATTAAGGCTATCACTATGAACCATCAATGCTTCATTAATAGAAGAAAAAAAACAAACTTGCTACGAGCTGTAATTCTGGATGAATTACTGGTCAACAAACTTGCAAAAATGTTTTACTCATTGCAAGTACTCAGTGAGTCTACCACACGTAGACTTGCCATATGTGGAAAACCTGCATCTGCACATGCATGTGCAGAAAAAATATAGTAATGTTGGGAAAATAGCTTGTCAACAGACTAACAAAAATTCTTAGACAAGTTTGTGGTGGAGACCCATCACAACTACTTTGTGAGTTTGCCATGTAAACTCACCATATCTGTTGGGCTCACATCTGAACATGTATATGCAACAAAAATGCAATTTACTTTTTCTTTCTTAAAGCAAATTTAATCCTTGCAATTTCCTCACACAACATTTGCAAATTTATTTGAGTGATTCGAATGAGGTTAAAATTGATTTGAAGAGAAAAATTCTGCAATTTTCAGAGTTCCAGGTCATATTTTTTTTTATATTATTTTTCTAAAAAAAATCAAGAAACTTATTTATTTCCTAAATATTAGATTTAAGTCTTTAAGCATGTTTGCAAAGTATTAACTTCATTTTTTCACAATTTTTAACATTAATTTTGTGTTATTGTTTATGAATGAAAATGCTAATTTTTTTAGAAGTTAGCATTTATTGAATCATGGTATTAAAATACATTTTGTTTCAATTATTAATGTTATTTATCTATGTTCAAAATGTAAACCATTTTATTTGCTAGAAAGTTATATGCATACTTATCCTAGAGACGCAGATTTGATTGTCAAGGTTAATCTTTGACCTCAATCGAAACTAAGTTACCCTTCAATTATTATAGCTTGTCATACAAAACACCCCCAATAGGATTTTTAAAAAGTTTAGAGAATCTGTGTGAGCTTCTCATGGTCCACCAAATTGAAAACACACCCTATATTTTTCACATGAGTATGAACAGATCATTTTATCTTTTTACCACTTAGCCATTGAATGAGAATGAGTATGAACAAAATTTAGGAGTGCATTGTTCAATGTATCCTGCATTGGAGTTGAGTATGCAAAATTGTATTTATTTTTTATCTCTCCTTAATTTTTTTTTCACTTTTGTACACATTGTGTAATCAATCTACTCTAGATTATATTTATTTCTCTAATGTTTTTTAGCTATTAAATTTTTACAAGAAGCACCTAAACATATAATGTTTTTTTGTTAATGATTTACTAATATACTTTTATTTGTGAGGTACTCTAGGACATGCATTCCTTGCAGTAGCTTGCTCAAAATTGATCTTTTGATGTAAAGCATATGGAAGATATGATGATGCACTACAAAGATATAGTGGATAGCCAATCAAAAGGAGATAGTCTACAGTGATAGTTATATACTCCTGTAGAGGACAGTTTGAAAGACAACTTAAGTGAATAACCTTCCAATCAAATGGACATCATATTAGTGCCATGACACCATTTGCAGAGATCTCTCAAAGCAATGCCTTTTTGGACAAGTCAAGGCATTGCAAGGGATGTGTTTTTAAATGTACCTATGGGCTATAAGAGGCATTCCATGATAGATTCCCTTCACTCATCTATAAAAGCCTTAGCTCCATCTGTGGCCTTGTCTTAACATTGGATCAAGAATCACAGGCTATTTTAAATGGAAGATCTGACTCTTCTATTGCATCAACAAGGTGTGCTACAAATGATCAAATTCCTTCTTTTGCACATCCCTCCTACTCTTACTAGTAGTTTTGCATGAGATGTTTAATAATATTCCTACTGCAAATAGGGTTAAAAGGCTCTCAAAGAGTATTAACTCAAGGAAAAATTAGAATGCAATGAGTGTTGCTAGGTACTTCCAAGGGGTCAATATACATATCAACAAATATGCGACAAACTTTATATCAAGGTCATTCAAGAGATTTTCCTGATAATTTTGTAGAAGTGGTGAAGGCTAAAACTTCAAGCCATATAACCTATTTGAGTAAAGGTATTTGGAAAAAGAGGGGTAGACAGTTGAGATGTTAATGGACAAACCCATAGAGGAGTAAATGACAATTTAAAGATGATCCATGTAGGACTGTCCAAAAGGCAGTAACGGTCTAAAGGAAAGGACAATAATTTTCAAGGCATGGGATTGTGAGGGCTTATCCCTGCTCAAAAAATGAGGAAATGATAAAGATCAGTAAGGAAGTGACCTATACATGAAGATCTGACAGTCCTTATTGATGTACAACTAAAGGATAGTCTTGGAATAAAGACATAGCATGACCTATAGATGCCTAGTCATAGAGGAAACTACATGAATTGAAACAAAGTTTGAAGTTAAAAATAGTCTACAAATATAGGAAATAAATAGATGGTAAACAAGTGTGATAGTTCAATAACTTCGAAGAGACAAAACACAGAGGTCTCTTGTGAAGATGATCCAAGAAAAGATTGTATAATCTAGAGGACAAGAACTTGAAAAAGTTTAGTCCAAGTTCAAAAGGAATGATTGATGCATGAGAGATAGCTCATTGCAAACAATCCTCTAGCAACTAAAGATAATGATGCTAATTTCCAAGTTCATAGTCATCTCATGACAAGACCCAGGGAAAAGTTTAGAAGTTATTTTTAAGCATGAGACAACATCTTATTACCTGAAGGTTGAAAAGAGACATAGACCGTCTACATAATGGAAAATCACTATGAATGGATGAATGGTATTGTCATTATGATATCCTCACAGTTCATTGTTGACGGTCCTTATGTTGGCAGTCTCACCAAGGTATAACAATCATAAAAGGTTCCATGTATTGTGGAAATAATCCTCTCATAGAAGGTAGGGATGGAAGACATGGAGCTTTATGGTACCACATAATGATAAAATAGATCATGAAAGGGCATGACAATACCTTAAGGAGCACTGATTTCATATGACAGTCCTAAAGTCACCTAGGCATGATAGAGGTCAAAATACAAAGGCAGAAGTATGTTGCTCAATAGTAAAAAAAGGGGTATATTTGAAGATGGCAGTGATATCCCAAGTGATAACATTCATTTGGATGGGAGAAAAACTATGTGACAGTCAAAGGTCATGACACAAGGTGACCAAGAAAATAAGCTCAAAGACAAATCTGCTATGCGAGTAAATGTTTTCCAAGTGAGAGTGGATAGTTTGCATATTGCTCTCTAGGCCTGTACATGGAAGAAGTTTCATATGATAGTCATGAGCTTGTTTTGATGGGAAGATAATGCTTTGTTATAACATGGTTTTTTTATAATCAACAACATGTGCACTACCTCTTGTTGTATTGCATTCCCACAATGAAGAGGATCAAAGCTATGATGGCATTTAGCAATAAACATCTTTTAAGATCTTTTTTTATATTATTGGTGTTTTTATTGACCCAATACAACTTTCAAATTTATAGGGAATTCTATATAAAGTATACAAAGCTTTGGATAACTCTAAATGCTAAGGTTTTTGGTCTTTTCTTTTCCAAGATAATAATTGAGAAATTGAGAATGGAAGCATTTTTGTTGATCAATGGAGAATAATTTTTTGTGCATTTGTAATGTTTTGTGTTGTTTGATGGATTACAGTTAAGTTGCAGTGGATCTTTTGTGCATTCATATTGAGTTACCTTGTCCCATAGACACTAAAGTATCATTCATACTCAAATTTATAGGTATGCAAAGCTAAATTAAAGCACTGAATAATTTCTTAATTTCTTTTTATAGGCAGGAGAATCTTAAAGTATCTAGGTGTAGATAGTATGGATATGAGAGCTTCACAAAACTTTGTATTACTCTATTTCATTTGTATAATTGAAAGTTTTGAGAATAGAAGCAATTTTGTAGAGTTTTTTCATTAAGTACTTGTTTTGTTATATCAAAAAAAATAATATTGGATGCTTGTTTAAATGTATATTTTCCTTAACCTTCATCTATTTCTTTGTGCAATTTGTTAGGGAACATTACAACCCTTCTTCCCACATTTTAGGAGCATTGCATACCCAAGCTGAAGTTGTAGCTATTAGTAGAAGTGAGTGAGTTTTATGATAATTCAACACCTGTTGTATATTGACAACTATTATTGGTCTGTTTTTTCTAAGTAGGGGATTTTTGTGTGCATATATTGATGTGAATTGTGACCATTTTTTTTATCAACATACTTCTTTTTTTATCATGTATCCATTATTGATGCTATGCTTGTAATAACATGACCAAATTGTTTTCTATCTTGGTGTTGGAAGCAAGTATAAACTAACTAGTAATAACATGTTTTAGTTGAATTTATTTTCATTTATGTGTGTCAACAATTTTCTATTATGCAGAATTTCCCTTGGTGCAGAAGAAAATTATTGACTTTTTTAGAATTCAACTGCCTCTTAAAAATTTTTTAGGTACTTACTTTGCCTTATGTGACATAGAAGGGGGAATTATTTCAAAATTCTTTGGTTTTTATTACAAAATAGAGATCATTGTTTCTAATGTATATAGTACAACTTTTTGAAATTGTTGTCACATATTGGTTGAGTAATTCCATTCAGATTTTGTTTGAGGGCACATAATAAGTAGTTTATTCTTGAAAAAGCTTCTTGTAACACTACCCTTTTCCAATAATTTGGTGTCTGCTTGTGTGTTTTTGGCTTGTGGCTGAATATACAGATGGAGTCACCCTTCCCAACTGTAGTTATTATTGCTACAATTTTAATTTTCTCTTGAAGATGTTTGACTAGGTATAACCAAAGGCATCAGTTTTAGTATGTGGATAAGCATATAGATGTGTTAAGCATTTCCATGCCATAGTTTGAGATAATAAAGGATAT
This sequence comes from Sequoia sempervirens, assembly GCA_007258455.2. Lineage (NCBI taxonomy): Eukaryota > Viridiplantae > Streptophyta > Pinopsida > Cupressales > Cupressaceae > Sequoia > Sequoia sempervirens. The sequence goes on along the minus strand of VDFB02384784.1, from coordinate 41,984 downwards.
TGCATGTTATTTTTCTAATCAAGTATGTGTTTGTAATACAAACTTTGTATTATTGTAAGAGTGTTATTTGAGTTTTGGATTTTAAATGGCTTGTACGAAGTTTGCTCAATATGAGTGGTTATCAGATGGGTGTCCTTTTGATACATGTCATTAGACAAACAACTATGTATGTTGTAGTTGGACATATATGAGTGGAGCTCTCTTAATTGTTCTTGTTGGTTGTATTGTTCTCCATGTTTCTAGAAAATACTATAAACACATATTATAAACATAATAATTAAGTGTTAGATGCCTTTTCTATTTTGTGGTGATATTTGTTTTGTATTTTTCTTTGTGTGTATATTTTTTTACATTTTGTATGCTACAATTTGGCACCACTACCTACTTGGGTTTGGGCTAGGTTAGATTAATATGTCACCTTGACAAGTGGAAGTCTTCAAGCAAGATGACATCAGTGTTGACAAGTTCTTCATCAAAGAGATTTAAAGCTTATCAAATACTCTGAGCCACTTAAGATGCCAACAACAAACGGTAGATTATACAAAAATGATGCAAATAATAATCGTATTGTACCTTTCTTTGATCATTAATGAAAGAAATTTTTTAATGGTTATATGTTGATATTTTATTGTTTTAATATGACTAAATTTGAATCACATAAAACTATAGATTCATGGTGGATAGTGTGCCAATTGGAGTGTTCACCAACCACAACACATCTGGGTTTCCATATCTAGATAAACAAACCATGGGAGTATTTCCAAGCTAATGGAATGCAGACAAATGGGAAACTCAAGGAGGCCTTGTTAAGAACGGTACAACTACTACAATGACAAACCTAGATATCCTCTGCCTCCACAAGAATGTACTACAAACATATCAATGAAAACTTTATTATGCTTTGTCTCTTTGTAGTCGTGGCATCCCCTCATTTGTTTCTCCAAGAAAAACATGGTTCCAATACAATGAGATAAGTGCCAGGGGTCAAACTATGAATATAATAAAGGATTGCACAGTTCATCTCATACACCAAAAACCTCCTTTTCTAAAAGATTGAAACATCTTACAACAAAAGAAATTTGAAAAGTCCCTATGGTTTTGTTGTTGTGCTAAGATGATGTGACCTTCCTGATCTTTTTATGTAATTAAAATAAGATGTATTTTGTTATAAAATGAAACAAAAAAGAGATGATGAAAATAGTAAGCTTTGTCAAGGAATACATAAGTACTTAGGATAAGTTTTGGATGTAATAATTTACTTTTAGAGAAGAGAAGATCTAGCTATGAGAAAAGGAAACCTACAATTTACCCAGGCTGATAATTGATGGGCACCTAAAAATATAACTAAACACAAAAACAAGTAAATATAACTAGCTAGATGGATTACTGGTAAATCTGAAGGGGCAAAACCCAAACCATATTATCAAAGTAGAAGCACAAAGACTTATGTAATGGAAAAAACCCCTAAGGAAAAAGGACTAGATGAATATCAAAGCTAGAGGCAAAGGCTGGAAACCAACACAATAATACCCTACCTTTTGTATATATTGTGTACATGTCATAAGGTATTTTGAGAAATGCAATCTAGAGAGGTCAAGCAGAAGGTGTTATTGTAGGATGGACCTAGAATGCAAAAGACCCAGAACTGGTTGTCACATCAACAGTCATCATTGTGCTCTAAACTATCTTAGATTCTGAAGGATTACAAGTCCATTTGTTTATTTATTTGCATTTTAACAACAAATTTCTTCATTATCTATCATTCTTTAGTATTTCTATCTTCTTTTTTAAAATTCAAAATCCTTTTATCCATTAAAAAATCAAATCTCCCTTATGCATCTTCATAGATACCTACATTCCATATCAATACAGATTTTTCTTTGTAAGAATTAGATCTCCTTTACCATTAGATAAACTACTTAGATCATGCTTCTATTTCAAATAAATTTTTCTCCTTGTCATGTTGAGATGGCTATATTTTTCCATTTCAAACTTACTGTAGACGTCATCCTCCATACACTTGATCTTATCTATTAATGTACCTAATTTAAATCAAATAAATTGCCTCCATTTAACAACATACCTCCATCAATGTGCCTCTAGTGCTCTATGAATATAGGACACTCTTTTTGCAATCAAATCTGTACCATACTCCTTTCTCTTTAGAAAAAAAAAATCTACTTAATGATTTCTTGTGGGCTACCTTTATAAATAAAAAAGTTGTGCCTTAAGAACCAGTCAACACAAATAAAGACATAGACTCCTTGCATTAAATCTTGGACATTCAGTATGCATGACCATTTTAATTTCTAGTACAATATAAACTTGATCATTAATTCCTAATCTCTCATACAGTCCATGAAAATCCACTTTATATTTTGATTTACTTGCTTCAAGTCACATGCATATGGAACATAGAAAATTATATTTCAAAGCTTTCCACAAAATTTAAGTTAGATAGATAGTGAAGTCTAATTTATTCCCTGTTAAATTAAAAAGATTATTAAATTTATGTCTTTTGGGTTTTCAATTTAATATGCTAAGGATGCACAAATTTCATATGTAAGATAGTTTGTAAGACGTGTGGAGATGAAATAGACAGATAATTTGTCTCTAAAATAAATTTTCATATCAATTATTATCATGATTCATCAATTCAAATCATAATAGATAGAAAATCGAGTGTCTTCCACAAAAAATAATAAACATCTACCCTAAAATTATTTGAATGCTTATTTGAAAAACAAATCTATGTTATTTCACACCCTAATTGTAACATCTAATATATTTGAAAATTGTTAACTAGATATAAAAATATAAATGCTTATTAAATATTGAAAGAATAAATTTTATGGACAAGATATTAATTAAATTTTTTTTAAGATATCATTTCATAAAGAATGGAAGCCCTTTTTAAAAAAAACACAATAATTTTCGTAATAGAACTTAAAATCAATAAATCTACAAAAAAAATTGAAAGATAATTGAGATAGAGTAACATATATATAAAGTTAAATTAACCTTACTGAGTTAATTCATAGGGTTTAAGATAATTCTATGTAGTAAAATAAAATATTATTTTAATTTTAGATTATATAACTTTTTAATAATTTATATCTCATCCTTAGGAGGCCTAATTAATATGTAAATTTCTCTTGATGTCATGAGGAATACATAGATCACATAATGCATTGGGATATTAAGCTAGATAACATTCTTCTTCACACTAAGTTTTACAACATTCTTCTTCACACCAAGTTTTATGTTAAGGTACTTGATTTGGATTGGGAAATTTCATGGGTAGATATTTTAGCCACATACTAACCACCATAACAGTAACATGATGATATTTGGCTCCAGGGTGGATCTCTAAACTTCCCATCAAATATAAACCTCATCTCAAACATAAATTATAAAAAATATCATCGGCGTAACCATTGCACCTCCTCTGGTGCAACTGCTAGTTTTAATTCATTTTTAATATTATTATTATATTATAATATTATTAAGTCGAGAGGCTTTTTCTATAATGACATTTTTCTATATATAAAAAACCTCAAAATACGTGCCTATTATCAACAAAAATTCAAGAATAAATAATATGGTTCAATATGCTTTCAACTACCTGATAAACAATACAAGGTGGGGCCTGCTTTATGAAGCGTACCACCTTATAGGTTTTAGAGGCACTTTTTTTTTAAAGACATGTGGACCAATGAACGGTTCCTTCACCTAATTATTGATGGCATAGTAAGTGCTAAAATCCATTCTTCACAGTTCAAACAAGTTTAGATATTTTTCTTCCCATTTTTATCTTACAGTTTGTTTCAGTTAAAAGGGAAAAAATAAATTATTATTTAAGTCCAGGGCAATTATTTTTGTTCACTGATGATAATTATAACTAGCATATATATCTTAAAGTAATATATATAAATAACATCGAGATATATCTTTCTAAAGACACACACTAATTATTTATTATATAATATTTTTTGTGGCTTTGTTGTAAGCTGAAAATCATTCGCATACTTAGAAGCAACCTTTAGAGGATCTAAACATATGTTTGGTCAGTCATCTACCTCTCAGAAAGATATACTTTTTAGATGAAGAGAATATTCTCAAATGTGCAGGTGGGTTAAAATCGGGGTCCTATTTGACAAAGCAAGGTTATGTTGCAGTTGTCAACCTTTTACAATAGATTTTGTCTCAAAATTGAATTGGCTATTTCAGAAGCAATGTTGTTCTAGGCGTTGGAAAGGTTATCTCACAGTAGGCAACCTTCCAATTGGGATTTTCAATATGATAAATCTTGGAATCTTCTCAGCTCCATGGCTACTCATAGGGTGCCCAAGATTAAGAATCATTCTGATGTTAATTAGAACCAAATGGTCATGTCCCTACGCCCCCCCCCTCCCTCGCGCTCCCCACAATAAAGTTTTTTCAAAATGAATTTTAAAGGAGCTTCTAGAAGGAACCTAAGGGCTCCTACAGTGGAGTGCATTATCAGATATCGTGCAAGCTCCCTTGTTAGGGTGGTTTCACTTAAGTTGGATGATGGAACTAATTATGAGACAAAAGCATCTACCTTGATTCTGGGTCTTCAATTGGCTTGGTAGTGTGGCATCAAAAAGTTGTGCATTGAAGGGGATTTTTGAGTCATCATCGACACTGTCAAAAATAGAAAAATAAGGGATTAAATGTGTTAACCATAATAACAAACAATAGACCACATGTTGGAATTTAAATTAAATGTGTTAACAGTTAAATTAAGTTGCATAAAAGGCTTGTCAAAGCTTTAGTTTACTTGAAATTTTAAAATCACAACCTATTCAGTCACAAATTTACCACAATTGTATTTGTTGAGTAAAAATTTACCTTAGATAATGTCTACTTAAAGACACATTTAAGATGACAATATTTTTGGTAGCTAAATTTAATCATTGTTTCCAAACATACTGCAGAAAGAACAAAAAAATCCCTTTTCTCATAACATGTTTAGAAGATAATATATTCTATTCTGGCATTGAAGACAACATGAATGGCTTGAAGTACCATGACAAGAGTCCCATTCAGCATATATATGTCCATTGCTAGGATAAGACTTGCTTCAACTTCATGAACGTAACTTCAACCATGCTATTTAAATTCATTGCTATGAAATAAATAAATAAAAGGTCACATTAAAAAATCTTCGCTCTTCTAAATACAACATGCCATTTAAAAATAACCATCCCCATAAAAACATGCGCTAAGAAAGGCTGGAAAAAATGCACCTAATTAGTTCCCTGCTTCCCAAAGACGGTGACGAAAGTCCATTATTTTTAGCATATGTTGCAACTATACAAGCGACAACCAAAAACGTCAAAGCATTTTCGGATCCATTCGCCTAGCTTGTTAATTTAAACCTAAATCTGACTCAACACGCACCTAAAAATTCAAAATAATTACAAAGACTAACCATCTTTATCCAAAAGTAGAAGGCGCTTCTCTTTAATTCGCTCCCTGAGAGAATTGACACTTGTTGTTGAAGCTACATGTCGCTCCCTTAGCTCTATCACCGACATTGCTCGATTATTATGCAAGGTTTTGATGCATTGAAAACCTTCTTTGCATCGGCAGAATAATAGGTTTTATATCAATATACCTCCATATCTTGGTCAAATTTTGTACAGATTTGATATGATAAATTTTGCGATTACGGACAATTTTGTTTTTAAGTTGTTCTATTACTCTTCATCTTTCTCTGGTCTGTTGTGTGTTAGATAGCACAAGGAATACATGACATAGCTAATGATGGAAATTCTTGCACACAACACGTATCATTCTCCGTGGGACACGCCAGCTGGCCACGGTGACACGAACGACTACGATTTTCATTCCCTCCCGACAATTCTGCAGATTTTTTGGTGTACACAGATACCTGACAACCTTATGTTGTGACATCATATGTTTTTATGTACACAAATAAAATCCGACTGTAGTGGAACACCTCTTGGCGTAATAATATTGATGTTTAAAAACTAGCAATTGCACCTTTGTGTGCAATGGGTACGCCGAAGATTTAATGTAGATCAATATTTTAATTGCTGGTATTGTATTTGAAGGATAGAAATTGTAAAAAGTGAAGTGTTATTTTTATTAATAAATATGTGAATTTAAGCATAGTGTGCATAATGCTTAAGTTTTGTAAAGAAAAATATATTAAATTTGTATTATTCATTCTTTGAAAATAGTTGTGGCAACCATTGAATTTACAGCTGTAGCAACACTTGCCATACATTCAATAGTAAAAAAAATCTCTTTGTGTCACGCCAATGCCTTCAGCACTTGGAAATCAATTATTTGATGTAGATTGAAGTGAATGCTGATAATGTAGCAGCCATCTACAAGTTATTGATATCAAGTAAAGGTGGCTTTTGGGGAAATAGAATAAAGTGGAATGTGACAGCCGATATTTTCCAAGAACTTGTCTACTCAAAATAGCTCTGTCAACCATTGCATTTACAACTTCAGCTAGTCAACCTATTTTTGCAAATCAGTTTAATAAATATTACATTTATTGACATTAAAAATGAATCAATAGAAATGTGTCCTTATAGATTATTAAAAATGAAATAAAAAGTGAAGGTCGATATACAGTAAGTGACTGAGCTTTCCAATATGTAAGGAATGTGCCTGAAAATCGAAACAGCAGAATGAAAGCAGAATTAAAGGCAATAGGGAAATTCTATAAAAGAATAAATTCTCTCAACAATCCTAAAACATCATCAAATTGAACTATGATAAATCCAGCAAAAGTAAAGTTATGCATGACACAAACTGAGAAGTAAATAACCCACCTGTTCCGAGAATCACAAGTAACACTAGTCCATCCAGAAGGATCCAGGTCCTCTTTTTTCCATTTGACTGGCTTGTGTCTTGAAAGCAAGTAAAATTTCAGCTGGAGGTTGTGTGGAAGTTAAAATGTGTCCCAACGATTGAATATGTGCATGAGTAGAGCAAAATCCTAGTTAGATTAGGTTAGCTAAAAACTTACCAGCTAGATTTTTTGCGTTGCTAGTGCTTACAAAAGCCAAGCATATCAAAACAAAGATAATGGTCAATATCACAGATTATCAGTGTGACAAAGAGAGTCGGTTCTCAGTGCATTGGAGAGTAGCAAGCCTGTATGGGAACAACCAAGTAAAATAAGAGACTGCAACTTTTTGTTTTAATTGAACAGCAAAGAGCTTTAAAACTGAACAAAAGATGCAGACAAAATTAAAGAGAAGGAGAAGGATTTACCAAATTTGCAATGGAGAGGTCTAGCAGAAACAATAGCTGCATTGAAACTGGCATGAATAGTATTTGAGAATGTCAAGTGACTGAATTCGATAGTGCTAATAGTCATGCCTCCTTTTTTATCCTTCGTGCAACATAAGGGCTTTGTTGCATGCGTGTGTATCTTTGGAAAGTGAATGAAGGGTGGATACGAAGTCCATGAAGGTGAGTGACTCTAGAAATAGCTGTGAATGTCAACCCTTGCCGGTCAATGTTGCCGATGTCAATTGTGGCCCTTTCAAGTGTAGGACCCTGTGATTTGTGGATGGTTAAGGCCCATGCTATTTTAAGTGGAATTTGGCGCCGACCACCACGACTCAATGGGGTAATAGGGACATGTGTTGGATTATGTGGATCCCAGGCAGGCCCTATGTAATGCTTGAAGTGAACAACAACAAACAAGGGGAGTTGGGGTGGTTTTTCACCCTCCTTGTAGATAATATGTTTGACCTCTCCAAGAGCACCATTGACAAGGCCTGTATCAGTCCAAAGATTACAACATAGCATAACCTTTTGGTTGACACAAAGCAAGATTTTAGATTGGAGTTGTTCATTATCTGGATTTAAGTGGAATGAGCTGCTTGGTTGCTCTGCAGTGGCTAAGGCAACGGGTTGTGCTAAAGACAACAACATGCGCTTATTATGGAGGGAGACCATTTCATTGGTTGCAAAAAGATGTATGGACGATAAGAAGGTGCGTTGTTCTAAGGACGTTAGTGCAGAGGTTGATCGTGACATCAGAAGTTGCCAATTTGCAATAGTAGGTTCTGCCTTTCTTAAATTGCACAATAGTTCACGAAATAGGATTTGAGTGGGATCCTCTCCACTTTGACGAAATATTTTGTTAAGTGTAATAACAGTTTGGAAGCTCCGCCATAGTGTCCCACCGTAGGAAGAAGAAGAGTACATAGGAATGTCTTTGACAGGCGGTAGTTGGCCCAGGTCTCCAAAGAGCAGGACTGAACGGCCACCAAACGGTGTGTGGATATGTGCAGGGAATGCTTCGCGCAAACGAATGTCAATCCTTTCTAGCAACTTTGGTCCGATGAAGCTCATCTCGTCTATCAAAATGTAGCGAACAAAGTGCATTTTCTCTTGGAAGCTTGCTAGTGTTTGGCCTTGCAAGGGAGCCATCTCTTTGATGGGTATGCGAAGTGCGAAATGGATTGTTGATGCTCCAATGTTGAAAGCTGCAACACCTGTAGGTGCAAGAAGTAGGAGCGATGTCTGACCGTTTGGAGCTGATCCATTGAGTGCTGACCTGATATTTTTTATTAGGTGTGACTTTCCGGTTCCTGCTGTTCCTTGAACAATTATTTTTAGTGGTGGTTGGTAAGTGTCGGAGGATAGGTGTGACAACACTAGATCCAATGCTTTTTTTTGTTCTAATGAGAGGGCAAGCGGGTTATTTACATTGGGTGGAAGAGGGAGATGAAATGTTGTGCGGTTTGTGTCTATGAAGTTGGTAGCCAAGGTGTGATATAGTGGATTTATTGATGGAGTCTCCCAATGATGGCTAAGGTCTATTTCACGGTTACCCAGCATGTCAATTTCGTCAAGATGGATTGCATGGCCTGGGTGTACACTTGACAAAACTTGCCATTCTGATTGGTTGCTTTGTTGTTGTTGGTCATCATTGCTTGAAGGAGTGCTAGGGTCTGGATCTACGACTATTTTTGGAGTAGTGCGTCGCACATGCCATGGATGGTAAGTGCATGCCAACCTCTCCCAGTTAGCAACAATTTTAGTGGTGGATGATCCACAGTCATCTGCAATGTTACGAAATGGTTTTTATAGAAGCAATTCACTCCAACAGAACTCGTGAAATCTTGGGTCGTCCCTTGCAGGAACGCTTGTGAAATGCGGAGATACTTGAACAATAGCCTTTGTGGCACGCTCTTTCCATTGGTTTGTTTTACAACTTGCACTGAAGCTCCATTGTTGTGTGACATCAATCAGTGTCATTGCCTCCAAACAAAGAGGTCGGCCCATGTATGCATCAATGTAGTCTGTGTTTGGTGATGGGGATGTGGATGATAGCGGAATGCGTTGATAGTGTTTTTGATTTACATTTAAAGAAACAAACATCCTACTAGAGAGGCAGAGGGGTAGTTTTAGTAAAAGGTGGCAACTTTCTTAAGCACTAATATCACGGTCGACAATGCTGTCAACAAGCATTTTTCTGAAAGCTAATGGTGCTGGCTTGTCAGGATCAAAGTTGTTTGAAATACGAGAAAGCATTGCATGATATGTTTCGGATTTGCTTTCTGCTTTTGCTGCATATTTTGCTATATATTTGAGCACTGCATCTATTGATAGAACAGGTTGGCAATCTACATTTGCTCGCCAAATAGAGAGGATAGTGGGGTTGTGAAGATTAAGTCTATCATCATTAGGAGCAGGGGTGTGCTTTGGTTGGCCACTCTCATTTGAAAGGCTTGAAGTGGATTGGATAGGCCAAGGGGCTTTGTATCGGCATTCAAAGGTGGCTCCTTTTTTTCGCAAGCATGTGTTCAAAGAACAACGTGTATGGCGTTGAACACAGTTTAGTAGTTCATTGTAGTCATGTGAAGGGTTGGACAACATAATCATTCTTGTGTCCATTAAGCATGGGTTGTCAAAGGTAGAGCGTGGAACCCTTTCATTTGAGATTGGATGGGGGCGCGGGTTCCATGCAGAGACATATTTATCAATGTAGTTGATTGCATTTTGAACTGATGCAAAATTATTCCATTGTAGTGTGGCAATGTTAGGTGCTTCTTTGAGCCAAAGGAAGCCATGGACATGTGCAGAACCTCGATGTTGCCATTCATACCTGGAGAGTGGAGATGTTAGTAAGCAATCGGTGTATGGAAAAGATTAAAACAAAACAATGTGAAACACAATTACGTGTACCAGTAGTCAGTTGTGCAGAGAAGCTTTTCCAAAACCTCTTCACGAAAAGCAGTAAATCTGTGATGCATGTAAAGTGCAGAAAGGTGGGGGTTTTGTACTATATTTTGGATCCTCCACTGAGTTGCAGCTGTAGCATTTGATGGTGCGGTAGACGGCATGACTTTATGTATGTCTGGCCATTTAGTATCTGCTGCACTGAGAGTAAAGAATAGAGTTGGGCAACCAACCTGAATAACCATGTCAGATAGCTCCCCCCTACGGTGAGTCCAAAAGGGTCGTGTTCCACGAATTATTGAGCCAAACCGCATAACCTGGTCAGCAAGCTTGTCATCAGGAAGGTCCTGTAATCTTTGGCGCAAGGCAAGTATTGTTGTTGGGAGCGTACATTCCAAGTGCTTTTGAACAAAAACAGAAGCTGTGGCTTGGCTTCGATGGCGCATGAGAATATTAAGTATGAAGTATCTAAACCGTGGGTGTTGGCCGAACCTATTATCGTGGTATGTTAGAAGATGGAGAGCATATTCATGTAGCTTGACCTCTCTCATATTTTGTTGATTGAATGTAGCTGTGCCCTTTGGAAACAATGTGGGGAATGCCATAACAAACAATCCTTCAGTGCAGTATTCATTGATGGGAGTCAAAGAAACTTGTGGCCAATCAATAGCTAGAGTGGGTCGTCCTTCCCCTAATTGCAACAAGGTTCGCATTTCTTGCACTTCTGTACGAGCAAGGGGCAAGTTTGCCACAAATGATGTTGTTGCTTGCAAATTATCTTGCAACTCTTCTTCGTTTGGATTATCTGTTTCCATGAAACATACATCTAAGGGATCTGAATTTGAGGTTGTTGCATGTAGAAGGTCAAAGATGTCAGTGGAGGCAATAGGCAAGCATAAGAGAGATTCCTCATCTAATTGTACATCTTTGTAGTAAGGGTCATTAAATATCTTATACTATAAAGCCTCATGAACACGTGACCTGCAAACATAGAAGCTATATTGTTGGGAAGCAACATTTTTTTTGTTAACTATGAGTATATCCAGGTCATGTATATGTCGTGGTAAATAAGTTGCAATTACAGTAATATCTTGAGGAAAACAAATAGTGTGGCCACTATATTTTAATTGTCCCCCTCTTGCATAAGTAACTTGAAGGACAGGGCTGACTCGTGCTATAAGCATCTCCTCGATTTGAGTTAGGTGTCGCAAACAAGCAGGTTGCTCACCGGGGTCCATGTTGTTCCACCTTGAGAAGCGATTGCCATTTTTTTCTAAAATGCACCTTGAACAAGCAGTTCTACCATTGAATTGCTTGGTTTTTATTCCTGGATATCGTTCCATGCATATTTGGCATGTTGAAATGTTAGATAGGTTGTCCAACTTTGAACGGAAGGAGTTCCTAGCGGTGTAATAGTTTGGAGGGAAAAGTGGAGGATTTTGGGCTTGTGAGGGGGAGCTTGGTTGTAATATAGACTGCATATGAGTTGTAGGTGCTTGTAATGGGGTGGAATTACTAGGAGGAGAGGGTGTGGGTGTTTGTAGTGGGGAGGGGTTACTGGAAGAAGAGTGGGTGGATGTGGAAGCTCCTGCATGTGGATTGTGACGGTTTGCTCGTCTCCCTCTATTAATAGAATCTTTCATTGCATGGTACCTTATTCGTCGTAGCTGGTTACGATGAAAACGCTTTGCTTGCAAAAGTTCTGCTTGGTTTTCCATGATAGGGGTTGATGGGGGTCAAAGCAATAAAATATTAATTTTAAATATGTCGGTCCATATTGGAATGTATAGATTGAAAATAAGAAGAGAGAATAATACCATACAAGTGCAAAAGATAACATTGTGGGATCAAAGACTTTGTACTGCTTTTAATTTTAAATTGTAGGCACCCATGTTTATAGAAGATGGTATTGATCGTAAGCAAGTTGAATGGACACGGATACAGATACAAATACGGATACAGATACAAATGCGGATACAGTATCGGGTAGGGATATGGATACGGTCATTTTTTATTAATAACTTAGTAAAGAATAAACAAATAAATATAAATAAATAATTTTTATTTATATTTAAAGAGTTAATTTTTTTTATTTTAAATATCTATTATTTAAACAACATAATATAAATATAAAATATAAATATAAAATTATAAATAATTAACTTTAAAATTTCAAACCACCAAGTAAATAATTTAATTTCAGAGTTCAAAACATCTCTATACAAAGAAACCAATCTATCCTCATTCAAGAGATGATAACATAATTATTTTAGAATGAAATAAGTCACAACAGAAAATGATTTAGTTGGATATAGATTCAAAAACAAAAGCGAACTAAAACATAATTTCTTTTACTTAATATGTGCCTGAAGCTATATCTCAATATAAGTGTCTTTTTTTCATATATATTTTCACCCTTTGGGTGTTCTGTAGGTGAATAAGTTTAGCGATGACTAAAAGAAGTCCCTATGCGGTCAACCGTCATAGAGTGGTTATTCCAGAGCTACTGATGGCAAAGAAAGCAATAAAAAATATAATGTTCCTTCACCCCCAATTTTGGAAAATGCAAAAGCATACACAAGGCATGTGATCAGATAGAGGTAGTGTCAAATTGCTGTGTTATGTGCCCATGGGCTTTACTATTTGCAGGCCATTAAAAATTAAATTGCACGTGTCAGAGATTTCCATGTCCAAATTGCACTCTACTTCTGCTTCTAAATCCGATGGAGGACGCCAAAGAAACCTCAATACAGCCATGACAAAGGCGAGCAAAGAAAAAAAATCATTTTTGTCTTAAAACCTACAGATAATACAATCTCGCCACGTTTATCTTCTCTTCTTCGTGCTTGACAACAGGAAAAGATGTAAAAGGTCCTTCACACCACGTATGAAATTTAAAAATTGAAATAATTGACATCTGCTACAAAGATGGTTTTTGAAATTATCAACATGCAGGGGCGTTTAGGCTTTCCACCCCCATTCAACATTTTGATTAAAAATATATTTAAAATAGACTATTATATATCAATAAATATGTATTATAATGTAATTTATATGATATAATATTTATATATTATATAATATACAAATATTTTATTGTCTCATACATTTTTAAATAAAACTATTAAATACATATATAAAATGATATAATTAATATTTAATAATTACTATAGTTTTATATAAAGACTCAGAGAAAGCGAATTCTGAAATGTAATGATTGCAAGTTTATGCACAAAATGGATATTCTTATAACAACCAATTATGTGTTTGAAAATTCAATATCTAAACATTTTTAAGACAAGTATTCTTTTCATTTTTGTGGATTTCAACCTTCTAAGATGACTACTGTTGAAATGCAAATTTTATGTGTATGTTACAGATCAAGCTAATTTGGGATTTAATTTACACAGTACTTTCAATAGGAAAAGGTTCACAGCTGGCAGACTGTTCACAGGCTGTGCATCACTATGTCAATTATAGTGTTTTATTATGATAGTCAAGGAAAGTAGGTTTATTATGATGTTTTTGATTGTGGCTTAATAATAAGTTGGCAATGCCAAACATATTCACGTGTCCAAATATGCATCTGTTTGTAACGGGTCCCAAGCCAAACACAATCTTGCACTAATTAAAAGAGCTGTTTCAGATAGGTAGATAAACTTTGGGAAATATGACTACAGCCTGGCTAATGATTGTCTGTCTGATCGTATTGGTAATCAAAATTTAACATTAGTCAAAGAAAATCCTGCATGGGCGCTTCTAATATCTTTTGTGAAATATGACTAAAGCCTGGCTAAAGAGACAGTTAGGGAGAATGAAGTAGAATGTCAGGAGAACCAGCAATGTATTACTTCACCCCAAATGTATGGATTTATTGATATTCCTCTAGAGATAACACTGGTAAATTTAGAGGAAGAAGGTGGAGCAATAGGAGATGTAAGAGCCCTGACTTGTGAGAAATTTCTTTCTAATGATGAATTTATCAAGTCCACTGAGTTCAGGATAGTGATCTTAAGGAAGAAGTTTGACATACTCAGACAAAGGATTATGGATAAGAAGCAAAAAGACATAGAAGGTGATGCTAAAGATGCTAGTCAAAGTGTTCTGAAGGATATTGACTTTGACATTAGGAAAATGGTCCCCAAAGAGGGAAGGAGATTGGTCAAAGAAAGTGGATGTTTGTTGTTATCAGGATGAGAGATTGGTCAAGCAACATTTTTGGAGATGAGTACAACTCTGTTTAGTGAAGTAGAATGCAAAAGCATACACAAGGCATGTGAACCGTTTGACAGAATGACCAAGACAAAGCGTTGTGAACCGTTTGACAGAAAGACTCAGAGAAAGCGATTTCTGAAATGTAATGATTGCAGGTTATGCACAAAATGGATTTATTGAAGAGGCTTTAGAAACTTTCAAGCAGTTGGAAACGGTGGGGGTAAAGTCAAGTTTGACAGCCTTCTTCAGCGCCCACTCAGCCTGCGTGAAAACGGGAGCTTTGGAACAGAGTATGGACTTCCAACGAAACATAACAGATCGAGGAGTTTGTCAGAGTTTTAAGAGAATAGGAGTGCCAGACACCATCACTGCTTTGGAGGGGGATTACATTGAAGCAATTTTAACTAAAAATAAAGCACAACATTTCGCTACAGCAGTTGTTTCAATCTATTAGCAATACAGGAAAAGTAGATCTAAGAAGTGGCAAGCGACTCACCGCAAGATTCGGCACAAAATGTGTCCTCCTGTCGACGATGCCAAGGAGAAAAGCTATGCAAATTTGGAAATCCTACCACCGCGTTTTTCTGTAGACGAGGGAAAATAAAACCAAGGCAAACGAAACCAAGGAAATTGGAAACCCTACCACCGCATTTTTCTGTAGACGAGGGCAAAGAAAAACCAAGGCAAACGAAACCAAGGAAACAAGGATATTTTTGACGCCGCCTCCAATCGTCATAAATGCATCGACACCAACTGCCATCGAACCAAATCCTTTCAAATTAAATGCACCGCCAAAACTACATAAAGCAATGGACGAGCATGATGTATCGAATGGCAATCCATCCCTTTTTGTACGATTGTAACCGTCGATAGGGCAAATGGGTTCGGCAAACTCCATTGAGGGAACGCCTTCGGCGTAAAAATTAAATTGGTTAGTGGAATATAGTAGTTAGAATCTTGGTATTATAGTAAGTGATACATCTTTTATTTCATGTGCTTATTTAAATTTTAATCTAAAAACATAAAAAGTCACAATTTAATAACACATAATTAATATTATTATTAATTTATTAAATTTTATTAATTTTATTATACTTAGTATTATATTATTATATTATTAATGATTGGTTTAAATTAAGAAGATTATTATTTTTATATTTTTAATTAATTTTAATATTATTATTATATTATAATACTTTTATTTTTATTTGTATATATTTACTATTATATTATTATATTTTATTAGTAGTATATTATTAATATTAAAATTATTATATTATTTTAATACAGCTATTATATTTTTTTCATAAGTAAAAATGACGTTTATTGAGGTCACACCCATATATTAAATAGCCAAATAGTTATATTATTATTTTAATATAACTATTATATTATTCTCTTTTTTCATGAAGATTATACATGCAAGTGAATTTGGCACTCTTCTAAGTCTTTATTGTTAGCTCAAACATTCATCAATTTTATGTAATTTATATATGGAGTCTAGGATTTTGTTACAGGAGCATCACTGATAGCTAGGAGATAGAAAATAATATTATCATAAGGTTAAGGTTGCTAGGTATGTTCTAAGTTTGTTTCCCTCCATTTGTGTGTAGTTCAAATTTCAAATTTGTGTAAATGTCATGGAGGAGGTAAATAAGGCCTTGTAAATGAGTTGTAAAGGTCAAATTTAAATTAGTATGAGGGGTTATAGACTAAATAAGGTCATGAAGCCTTGTCATCATGTAAATGATGTGGAAAGGGAGTCAGATAGGTGTGCAACAGTGATATCTAACTTATTTTCCCTTCCTAGTATGTTGTTGAGCTTCTATAGGGCTAGTTGAGTGTTTTTAGGACAGGATTTTGATGAGCTAAAAATAGGAAAACAACCTTTTCTTCAAAAAATCTATGAGAATTATCAATGTACAGATGATGTTTTGACAAGAGTAATGCAAGTGTGAAGTATGAGGTGATTTTTGTGAGTTTTATTCATATTTCCTCAAAACTGTCATGTTGTCAATGGTAGGACAACAAGCTAAAGTTTGACAAAAACAATCTCGAGCAATCCTTTCACCTCTATGAAGGTTTAGACACTTCAACAAGGTCAAAACAAGGCCAAAAAAAGTTATTTGAGGTCTTGGCAGTCAATTTTGTGATTTTTAGGCCTAATTTATATGTTTTTGGCCTCAAACTATGGCAAGATGTTAAATTATGATTCCACCAACCAAAATTCTCTAAATTTTGGATTCTTGAGGCTTGCAAGTGTATAGAAAAGTGTGCCAAATTTTTTACCTACTTCACACGTGTAGATTCCTTTTTCATTAAACCCTTGGTCTATAAGCTTCTACAGGGTAGTATGACTACATTTTTTGAGTTTTCTTGTGTTTTTTTAGTGGTAATTGCAAGGTGAGTGTTTAGATATGTTATACATGCCTAGTTACACCTTCCCTATAAATCTTATAGCCTAATCAATCCATTTACCCTCTACTGTTACAAAATAGTCCTAAAAAGAGGCCTAATTTGATTGTAACAGTCCAAGTTTTACCTATTCCTTACAAAATAATCCCATCTAATTTTCACATATGTTTAGTAAGGGCCAAAAAGGTATCCAAATCAGGTCTCAAATCTCTATTATCAAGTGTACGAAGGGATTTATGGTAGAAAAGTTATTTGAGAAGAGCTACAAGCTCCCAAGTCACCTACTATGGGAAATGGGGTTTAGAATGGGGTCGAGGTTCTTGAGGAAATAAACCCAGTTGCTTACCGAATTGCATTTCCACTAGCTCTTTCTAGGATGCACAATGTCTTTCACGTCTCATACCTTAAAAAGTATATACCAAGAGATAACCATGTTATTGATTAGAATGCTTTACAGGTACAGGATCCAGGAGTGGTAACAATCGAGCCTTTCAAGGTACTCGAAACACGTAAGCTTCACTTGTGTAACAGAGAGATTCTGCAATGCAAAGTCCAGTGGGACTAGTATGTAGAAGATTCTGCTACTTGGGAGGACTATGCTGAAATCAAGCAAAAAATTTCTCGTGTTTTACATGCTTTTGAGAGTTCTTGAAAAACAATTTTGATATGTTTTGCTTATAGTTTATGTCTGTGTCTACTACTTAAAATCATCGAGGACAATGATTCACAAGGGGGAATATGTTACACCCCGTTGTGCAACTACTTATTTATTTAATGCTTGAAATGAGTGTATTTCTGTTTTATGTGTTTTAGAAATATGAAGAATAAATGTTGATTTAATTTGATGTTATGAAATGATTCTGATTGCGAAAATATATGATGCAAATGGATGTATTATTTTTAGCTAACTACCATTGCAGAGTGTAATTTGGTGCAAGAATTGAATCAACCCTCCTAAAGCTAGGGGAATTATCACTCAGGGAGAAGAACTTGGTCTGGTAACCTTTGATAAAATACCTAAACTAAGCTTTCACATACACACTTCTAGTTTGGTCAAGTCAGGATAATAGTTGTCAAATAGTAAGTTATCTTTAGTCATTAGTGCAAATAGATTTTTTCATATCCTTGAGCTCTCTAGATCCTGATGATGGATCACAGAGTGTGATCCAAAATGTTGATACAAAAACTTGCACACAATCAAAGCCAAAAATTACAACATAATTAATTATCTTTAGTCATGTTTGTGTTTATATTTGTAAATGTTTGTGCTTAGAAGTCTAAGTGTTGAGTCTCTTTGATTTATGAGAGTTCTTATTTGTGTGTTTATATTTGATCAATGAAATATATGTGCATAATATGTATATATATATGTGTATATGCATGTATCAACGAGAAACTCATACACATGAGTAAATACATGCATAAGAATACGTAGATAGACATATCTATGTATGCTCATGTACGGATTACCCATATGCATGCGAATGTCATTCCAAGACAAAGAGACATATACATACATATAAATATATGCATACCATGTATATATGTTGGTCAATATGACCATGAGTATATGTGCTTGAATATAAGGTGTGATATATATATGTATATATATATACATATGTGTGTATATATATACATGTATACACTTGCCCACATTGATATGTGAATGTGTATTCGATTATCAACTAATGTGTTATATAAACCTGTGAATCAAGATATATATATATATATACATATATATATGTATATGTATATAATGTTATATATATATATATAATGTATATATATACATATATATACATTAATAATGTATATATATACATATATATACATTAATAATGTATATATATACATATATAATGTATATATATAGATATTATATATATATATACATATATATATTATATATATACATATATATATAACATATATATATTATATATATAACATATATATATTATATATATAACATATATAATGTACATATATGTATATATATACATACATGTATATATATACATATATACATATAAACGTATATACATATATATATATATATATATTATATATATATATATATATTATATATATAGTCATTATGTATATTTGATAATGATAGCACTGGATTACTTAATCAGTGCATAACATTTAAAGTATAGTCTATGCTAAGTAATGTGCACAACAAGGTAACAAAGGATTTAGCGTTGTGAAAGCAACACATATATATTATTAAGTTCATCTTTAAACATTTAAAGTGCTTAATGTGAAATATCCACAATGCTATGAATAAGTGCTTAGTTAGCAATGTTTGTCAATGTGTTAACTTGGTTTCTAAGACTTTGTCAAAACAATAGTAATGATCATGTATAGAATGAGTGTCGAGTAAGTCAAACAGTGAACATTGACCCACATAATATGATGCAAATGAGAAAGTTTGGCACCAACTGATAAAAGCGTGAATTGAATAGAAGTCTATTTATCATTATGAATTTCCAGAATGTCAAGCATTATGTAAAATGCAGAAAAAGTCAAGCACTCAGTTGTGCCAAGTAAGTCGACCTGTAGGAGGAAATTTCCTTGTATTTTTTATCATCATTCTTAATGTCTATTATAGCATCGACTCATTCTTTTTGGCTACATATGTGTTTATCGTGCAATGAATTTAGTTGCCACCTTTTATTTTGATTGCTAAGTTGAATCTCTTAAGCTAAGAAGTGTCATTCCTATGCCTATTTCTAGCCTTTAGTTGTTGATTCCAGTGTATAAATAGAGGTGTTCTCAACCTCAAAAGGTACGCATATCTTATGCATTCATGTTGTGTTATTCTGAGTAATTGTAATCTGCGTTTTTGAATTGAGTGAGATTGGGAGTTGTGAGAAGTACTTGAGAGTTGTGAGAAGGTTTATTTGGGGAATTGCATACTAAATTAAGGGAAAGCTGAGAAAGGAATCCGGTTTAGTTAATTGGAGCATTGCATAAATAGGCATTCTGATTTCTTCTCTCTTATTCTTTAATGTTTGAAATCATTGTGCATCATTGATTGTTTGAATTAGAGGATCTTATATCATCTATTTATAGGGAAAGATTATTTTAATCTTATGGGAAATGAAAAGATTGCTTGTTGCACCTTGTGCTAAGATCTATCTTGTTTGAAGTGTTTGTACATATTATGTATTAAGGAATAGGTAGATATAGAGGGAATAAATACTATATTGGGGATATAGATTTCAAAGCTAATTGTTTAAACTAGCTAAGTCATAGAGTACTATGTTTTACTTAGTAGATGAGATAGATAAACATAGAGGTAATAGGTTATTCCTAGGGTTAGGATAATCCAATGAAGGGGCTAGCCTATGCATAGATTATGAATAGTCAAAATAAATTGAGCTAGGAAGGTGGGTGAAATATATGACGTCCACTTATGATGAGGGAATGAAATACTTTGGCCAAAGTAGTGTAAGTTTCCACTATTTACACTATCAATCACCATGATCCAGGTTTACATACTAGGTTGAGGTATGTCATATAAGTAGGTTGTATCCACTGTGTGATAGATCTATATATGTAGGATACAACACCAAGCTCAAAAAAGGTCAATATTTATTATGAGGTTATCAAACCAATCTCTTCATCAAAGGGTAGGGCCATCTATCAGTTTGATAGTTGTGCAAGGGACCGCAATTATTCCAAGGTTGGCAGAAAAGCCAACTTGAGTGATGCTTCTCCTCACCAATTGGAAACCAAGATTTGAAAGCTCCATGAAGCCTTTTTTATGTATTTTTCATCCATTATGATGGAAAGATTGTAAAAGTGAAATAATATCATGTTATCATGTTTTATGTAATCATTACTTTAGAAGTTATAATACTTTGATATAATGTAATGGAAAAGTTTGGAAAAGATATTATTTCAAATGTGCATGCTATGTTTATATTTTTGATCTAGAAAAAAATTTATTGCTCATAATGGTTAGATGCTTATTCTATTTACTTGAGGTTAAAATCTAGGAAGGTTACTATGTAAAACATTGGGCATGTTGCGTGTGGTATCAAAGCTACTAGGTTCAACTCTGGAACCTATGTGCTCACTATGTTTTCCTTTCCAACATTATGAGTCTAATGTTTGGAAAATTCTTGTGATGGGATGGTGCATCTCTGGTTAACTACAAGAAAGCCTGTGATCGGAAATGAGTGCTACCTACGAGCCAAGAAGGAAAAAGAAGCCCTTGTTCATACTATTGAGGAAACTAACTATGACAACATCATCTAGCTAAGTGATACTGAGACAATCAGTCACACTCTATCACAGATTATTCAAGAGAAAAGAAGGATGAGAGATTAAGCCAATTTTAACAATTTACCGCATGTCTCTCTAACCAAATCAAACTCATTATCACTTTCCAGGGATATGCCCTCAAAATGTAGTGTCAGTCCAACATTGATATTTAGGAATCCTCGAGTAGTGCCTATGGATGAAGTAATTGTTATAGCCTCTAGTAATGAATCAGGGGGGCACGTTCCTCGAAATTATGTATCAGAAGATAAGTCTAAAGGATACTATCATTTTTGGGATAGAGAAGAGAAAATGAGAGATGAGCAAAAATATGAGGGGTATACTCCATTGAGCTATGTATCTAAGAGTGAATCTAAAGGATACTCTCCTCTTGACTATTTGAATAGTCATTCTATGTAAAGGAAAGGATATTGAAATCCTTATGGATAAATGAAAGAATAGTTATTTTATCAAAAAATTGTGTATGAAATACTTGATGAAACTTTGTATGTTTATTTTCTCTTTTGAAATGTTTTCCTATGTATTTATTAAACCATGATAGGATATAATTCAAGATAAACCTCCAGGTATAACTATCTTATGACAAAGGTTAGGACGAGAACTAATCCTAGAGGGATCCAAGGGGTTGGAAAAGGTCCAGATAATGTTGAAGCCAAGTTGGATCGACTTCTAGCAATCATGAATGAAACTAATGCAAGGATAGGAAATCTTGAGCAAGAGGTGAGGGGAAAAGGAGAGGAGGATGAAGAAGTCCCACACAATGAAGAAGAAGGGAAATATTCTAGAAACCATACTAAATAAAGAGATCAAGAAAGTGTTAGAACTCAATCATATTATGATGGAACCAAGAGAAAGTGTATGACAACTAAATTATCTAAGGATATGAGAAAGATTACTCCTAAATTTGAAAGAAGTGCCAATGGAGAAGAAGTTGAGGCTTGGTTAATTCAAATGAAGAAGTATTTTAAAATAAGAAACTATTCAAAAGTCACTAAATTTGTGTGGGGAGCATTCCAATTAGCAGGAGAAGCCTCTAACCGGTGGATGAACAAGAAGATGGAACTTGGAATCAGTTCTTTAAAGCTGACTTGGAATGAGTTTGTTGAGATTTTTTGAGAGAGGTGGTTACCCCAACTCTTTTTTATCAAAATCTCATTGAATTTCATAATATCAAGAAAGGAGAAATGTCAGTGAATGAATACTGGGAGAAATTTGCTCGTCTCTTGAGGTATGTGCCAATGTATAAAAAGGATGAGTGATTTTGAACCAGAAAGTTCATTATGGAACTTAATAACCAAATAGGTGGAGAGGTTGATTTGCATGGACCAACCACTATGGACCTAGTCTATGAGAAGGCAATCAAGCAAGAGAAAAAGCTCAAAGCCATCTTGAACTATTGGGAGAAGAAGAATTGAAAGAAGAACGAAAGAACTCAATTTAAATAAGCTTCCAAGAAGTTTAATGAGGGGAAAGAATTTCAAAAGTATGGGGACAAAGGATCTTGAAATAATTGGAATGAGTCAAGGAGGAATCAATGGGGAAACAACTACAACAGTGGTAATAATAGAAAAGCTGGAGGAAATGGTGGTAATATCGATAGGCTAGAAAAAAGAAGAGGTCTAGTGAAAGGATGTTATACATGTGGATGGGATCATCATGCTAGTAAATTTCTTAACAAACCATCAAGTTTGCAATCACATGGTAATTCACTTCCTCCCTAATGGGTTGCATTTTAGCAAAGGATCCATGCACTAGTGGACAATTGACAAGATGAATACCAAATCACCCTGGTGGAAACTCCAAGTACTTTGTTTGGTTTACCTATTTCCATACTTATTGATACTTGAGCCACAAAAAAAATTGTTTTACCTAGAGTAGCTAATCAAATTTCTAGGAAAGTTGGTTTTATGGAAAAAACTTGGGTTGTAGAATATGCAAACCAGGCAAGAGCAATGGTGAAGCAATGTTTGTTTGAGGCAAGGGTTGAACCTCCAAGTTTCTCTATGGAAGTAAACTTATATGTAGCACCCTTAGGATCCTATGACATTATCTTAGGTTGAATTGGCTATGGAAGCATGGAGCTAAGGTGGATTTCAATGCTAAAACTGTAGAATGTCTACATGATCTAGGTAATCCAGTGTCTTTTCAAGGAGCACCTAGGGAAGTGAAACTGTGATAGATTTCGGCTATGCAAATGCATAGGGTGAAAAAGAAAGGTTGCCAACTCTTTGCAGTTAAAATGGATAAACTAGAAGAATTCAAGGAAGTCACTCCTCAAGATAATGCCATGTATGGTGATATGCAATAATTTGAAGAAGGTGAAGTGGTGAAGACTAGAGAAACGGATATGGAAAAGTATCCAATCTTACAGAAATTTATGAATATTTTTTCTAGAAGAGCTACCTAGACTACCTCCCAAGAGATTATTTGATTTCTTCATTGATCTTGTACCAGGGTCGAAACCTGTATCTAAAGTACCCTATAGGATGACAACAACATAATTAATGGAGCTTAAGGCACAGTTGGAAGATTTTTTATCCAAAGGATTGATAAGATACATTTTTTTACCCTAGGGAGTGCCAATGATCTTCGTAAAGAAGAAGGATGGTACTATGCACTTGTGTATAGATTAAATTGGATGCTTAACAAAGCAACAATAAAGAACAAGTACCTATTGCCACGTATTGATGATCTTTTCGATCAAATGCGAGGAGCGGCAGTAATTTCAAAGATTGATCTACGATCTAGTTATCATCAATTGAGGATTAAAGACGAAGATAGTTTTAAAATAAATTTCAGGACTAGATACTTACGAATGTACTAGCAACATTCATGAACCTGATGAACAATGTATTTAGAGATTTCTTGGATAGGTTTGTATTAGTATTCCTTGATGATATCTTAATCTATTCCAAGAGTGAAGAGGAGCATTGTAAACATTTAGAGATAGTTCTCCAATAGTTAAGAGAGCACAAGCTATATGGAAAACTCTCTAAGTGTACATTCTTTTAGAAGGAAGTGCAGTACTTGGGTCACGTAATTTCATAAAAAGGGATTGTAGTTAATCTAGTTAAGATTAATGCGGTACTTGAGTGGCCAGTGCCCAAAAGTGTACCAGAGGTTAGAAGTTTATGGGTTTGGCAGGTTACTATAGGAAGTTTGTCGCAAAATTTTCTAAGATAGCTTATCCTATTACTTCGTTATAGAGGAAGGGTGAGAAGTTTGAGTGGTTAGAAATATGTCAAGCAACATTTGACCTACTCAAGGAGAATTTGACTACCGCACCAATATTGAAGGTACTTGATCCATAAGAAAACTTTACTATCGTAACAAATGCATCAAGTGAAGGATTAGGAGGAGTTTTGATGCAAGAAGGTAAAGTCATTGTTTATGAATCAAGAAATTTGAAGCCCTACGAACAAAATTATGCATTGCATGATTTAAAGTTAGTGGTAGTTGTTCATGGATTGGAAATGTGGAGACATTATCTAATGGGAAAGTCTTTTGAGTTGAAGATCGATCATCATGTTCTAAAGTATTTATTTACTAAACCTAATCTAAATGCACGACAAAGAAGGTGTTTGGAGTTGATATCAGACTATGACTTCAACATCAACTATATCAAAGGAAAAGAGAATAGAGTTGTTGATGCCCTAAGTTGAAGAAGGCATATCACCTCAATGGTAACAATTCAAATTGACTTTAAGGGACAAGTATTGCAAAAATCCATGAATGATGAATTCTACAAGCAAGTTAAGCAAGCACTCATGGATAATCCTCGAGATGCAAGATATGAAGGTTATCACTTTGAACCAGATGGATTACTAAGGTTTAAAGGGATAGTATATGTACCCGATTCAAAAGAGTTAAGGAACCTGGTATGGAAAGAAGTTCACAACGCACCATATTTTGGACATCCTGGTGTGATGAAGATGTTGGTAGATGTGAAGCTTCTATATTTTTGGAAAGGTATGAAGGGGAATGTCACAAGATTTTTTGCAAGATGCTTAGTGTGTCAAAGAGTGAAAGCATAACATCCTCACCTTGCAAGACTTTTATATCCTTATGATATACCCAAAATCAAATGGAAATTCATTAGCATGGAATTTGTGCAAGGTATACCTATGTCAAGGAATAAGCACAATTCCATTCTAGTGGTGGTGGATAAGTTAACTAAGGTGGCACATTTTATTCTGGGAAATATAGCTAATGGAGCTCCTATTATAGCTCAAAAATTTATACAAGAGGTGTTTAGATTGCATGGGATTCTTGAGAAGATCATTTCGGATAGGGATGCTCGTGTGACATCTAGATTTTGGAAAACCTTGTTCTCATCACTTGGAACTAAGTTGAATGTAAGTTCAACCTATCATCCAGAGATGGATGGAAAAACTGAAAGAATTAACCAAGTGCTTGAAGATCTACTGAGGATTTATTACATGGATCAGTAATACAAGTGGGAAGATTGCTTTCCATTAGTTGAATTTGCATACAATAATTCTTATCATTCAACAATAAAGATGGTTCCATTTGAAGCATTATATGGAAGAAAATGTAGAACTCCTATAAGCTGGAATAAGCTAGAAGATAGGGTAAGTCTTGGGCCAGAGATGTTATCAGAAATGAAGGAGAAAGTAGGGATTATTAAGCAAAGGCTAGCTGAATCCAATGATAGGCAAAAAATCTACACAAATTCTAAATGGGTACCCAAAAAATTTGTAGTAGGGGAAAAGGTGTTGTTAAGGTTTAAATCTCATAAGAGTTCCATCAAGTTTGGAAAGTCATCCAAACTAGCTTCACACTTCGTAGGTCCTTTCGAGGTTCTTGAGGAAATAAACCCAGTTGCCTACCGAATTGCATTACCACCAACTCTTGTCAGGATGCATAATGTCTTTCACATCTCATACTTTAAAAAGTATATACCAAGGGGTAACCATGTTATTGATTGGAATGCTTTACAAGTACATGATCCAGGAGTGGTAACAATAGAGCCTCTCAAGGTGCTCGGAACATGTAAGCTTCACTTGCATAACAGAGAGGTTTTGCAATACAAAGTCCAGTGGGACTAGTATGCAAAAGATTCTGCTACTTGTGAGGACTATGCTAAAATAAAGCAAAAAAATTCTCATGTTTTACATGCTTTTGAGAGTTCTTAAAAAACAATTCTAATATGTTTTGCTTATAGTTTATGTCTGTGTCTACTACTTAAAATCATCGAGGACAATGATTCACAAGGGGGGGATGTGTTACAACCCATTGTGCTAGTACTTATTTACTTTTACCTAGTTGGTTGAAAATGCTTGAAATGAGTGTATTTGTGTTTTATGTGTTTTGGAAATGTGAAGAATAAATGTTGATTCAATTTGATGTTATGAAATGATTTTGATTGTGAAAATATATGATGCAAATGGATGTATTACTTTCAACTAACTACCATTCAAAAGTGTAATTTGGATGGAAGAATTGAATCAACCCTCCTCAAGAGAGGGGAAGTATCACTCAGGGAGAAGAACTTGGTTTGGTAACCTTTGATAAAAAACCTAAATTGAGTTCTCACATACTTCTAGTTTGGTCAAGTCGGGATAATAGTTGTGAAATAGTAAGTTATCTTTAGTTATGTTTGCATTTATATTTGCAAATGTTCTTGCTTAGGAGTGTAAGTGGTGAGTCTCTTTGATTTATGAGAGTTCTTCTTTGTGTGTTTATATTTGATTGATGAAATATATGTGCATAATATGTATATATATGTGTATATGCATGTGTCAATGGGAAACTCATACACATGAGTAAATACGTCCATAAGAATACATAGATAGACATATCTACACATGCTCATGTATGGATTACCCATATGCATGGGAATGTCATTCTGACAAAGAAACATATACATACATATAAATATATACATACCATGTATATATGTCGATCGATATGACTATGAGTATATGTGCTTAAATATAAGGTGATATATATGTAAATTTACATATATATATATACATAAATACACACGCCTACATTGATATGTGAATGTGTATTCGATTATCAAATAATGTGTTATATAAACCTGTGAATCGAGATATTTATATTTATATACATAAAAATGTATATGCATGTATATATATCATTATGTATATTTGATAATGATAGTGTTGGATTACTTAATCAACACATAGCATTTAAAGTATAGTCTATGCTAAGTAATACGCACAACAAGGTAACAAAGGATTTAGTGTTGTGAAAGGAACGTGTATATATTATTAAGTGTTGCTTTAAACATTTAAAGTGATTAATGTGAAATATCCACAACACTATGAATAAGCGCTTAGTTAGCAATGTTTTCCAATGTGTTAACTTGGTTGCCAAGACTTTATCAAAACAATAGTAATGATCATGCATAAAATGAGTGTCGAATAAGTCAAACAGTGAACATCGACCCACATAATATGGCATGAATGAGAAAATGTGGCACCAACTGATAAAAGCATGAATTGAATAAAAGTCCATTTATCATTATGAAATTACAGAATGTGAAGCATTATGTAAAATGTAGAAAAATTCAAGCACTCAGTTATGCCAAGTCAACCTGTAGGAGGAAATTTCCTTGCATTTCTAATCATCATTCTTGTTGTCTATTGTAGCATCAACTCATTCTTTTTGGTTGCATATGTGTTTGTTGTGTAATGAATTCAGTTGCCACCTTTTATAGCTAAGAAGTGTCATTCTTATGCCCTGTTTCTAGCCTTTAGTTTCTTATTCCAATTTATAAATAGAGATGTTCTCAACCTCAAAAGGGATGTATATCTTCTATGTTCATGTTGTGTTATTCTGATTAATTATAATCTGCATTTTTGAGCTGAGTGAGATTGAGAGTTGTGAGAAGTACTTGAGAGTTGTGAGAAGGTTTATTTGGGGAATTGCATGTTGAATTAAGGGAGGGCTGAGAAAGGAACCTAGTTCGATCAATTGGAGCATTGCATAAACAAGCATGTTAATTTCTTCTCTCTTATTCTTTAATGTTGGAAATGATTGTGTGTCATTGATTGATTGAATTAGAGGATTATATCATCTATTTATAAGGAAAGATTATTGTAATCTTATGGGAAATGAAAAGATTGCTTGTTGCACCTTGTGCTAAGATCTATCTTGTTTGAAGTGTGTGTACATATTCTGTATTAAGGAATAGATAGATATAGAGTGAATAAATACTATATTGGGGATATAGCTTTCAAAGCTAATTCTTTAAACTAGCTAAGTCTTAGAGTACTATGTTTTACTTAGTAGATGAGATGGATAAACATACAGGTAATAGGTTATTCCTGGGGTTAGGATAATCCAATGAAGGGGATAGCCTATTCATAGATTATAAATAGTCAAAATAAATCGAGCTAGGAAGGTGGGTGAAATATATGACGTCTGTTGGCCTCCTACAATGGTTTAATAACTAATCCTTTAGGGCTGTGACTTAGAGATTGAACATCTGCACTAAGTAGCTATCTTACTCATCATGAAGGTGCATTTCACTTGTCAACCCAGGGACATAAACTTGAAATGGGTCAGCATTGTATGTGCACTAGGACTTCATTGCAATCATCCATAGACTAGGAAAGAAACAATACTGGAAATGAAGTGTTGGAAAGAAATCAACTGAAATACTGAGCACAAATCAACATCTGAACTAAGAATTAATCAATTGGACTGAGATTGAATGACAAAAATGGAAATTCTAGCAAATAGATAGGAAACTACTTTATCTGCCTTGGCTCCAGGAATAGTCACAAAACAAAATTTCAATGGTTGCAGGAACAGACAATTGCTGAAACTAAAACTAACTACTGAACAAAAAATGACTTCTAGACTAATTGTGTGAGGAGGAAGGAATCCATCAGGAAAACGATGCGAAAGCAAGATCAAATGCAAGATTGAAATCAGAAACTAATCTAATTCTAAACACTTAATCTATCCTATTCCATCACTTGTGAAATGTGAAAATCTAAACTATTTGAATGAAATGAGGTCCTAAGATATTCAAAACCAATTCAAACAACAAAAGAAGAGTTTACCATCCCATTTTGGAGTGTATTTGCATGATGTTGGGTTGTTCGTATCACTGCAAAGCCTCCATTGCTTGTATGCAAAAGCTTGATGAACGATACTTGGTTGATCGAAAAGGTTGAAGCTCTATCAATGGTGATTGCGACAACACTTCGTTGCATAAGGTAAGTTGAAATTCTCATCCTTATTTGTGAGGAGAGGAGTTTGTTATATAGGAAATGAGATTTTGAATCAACGGTCAAGATCATGTTTTAGAATATCCAGATCAATAGTCAAAATGAGTTGAGAGGATTTAGACATGAGGAGATTGTGCAAAGTTGATTGCACAATTAGGGTGATTGAAAAATAGATTCGCTAGTCAAGGTTTTGATTGCCTAGTTAGCAATTGATTGATCGGTTAGGGTTTAGTTAGGAATTAGATGGTTGAGTTAGAAAAATTAGATTGCTTTGTTAGCAAAATTAGATTGCTTAGTTAGCAATCCATGATTTTCTCAATCAAAAAGTGGGTGAGGAATATTAATTAATTAATTCCATTTTGATTTTCATTTTTGATAATTTGAATAGTTTGATTTAATTATTCAAATTTTGGAGGGAAATTATGATAATTAAATTATTATAATTTTAATAATTTAATCAATTTTTTAGGAATAAGGTGAATTAGTGACGTAATCAAATAATTGGTGTCGTTTGACTAATTAGGACAAAATAACATTAAATTAGGACTTTATTAAATAAATGTAATTTATTTAATTGGTCAAAATGATGAAACATGAATTAATCAAATAACATTTTATTATTCGATTAATAGTAGAATTAGGGTTTTCAAGACTTTATTAAATAAACGGTATTTATTTAATTTATCAAGAATGATGAAATAGTGGATTAATTAAATAATGTTGTATTATTCGATTAATAGAGGAAAATTAGGGTTTTGAATGTCGTTTGATGCATTGTGAGATGTCGTGGGATGACTTTGAGATGATTCAAGATGTTTTGAGTTTATTTTGAGTTGATTCAAAGATGTTTCGAGATGTTCTGAGTTGATTTAGAGTTGTTCCAAGTTGATTTGGAGTCATTCTGAGATGTTCTGAGTTGATTTAGAGTCGTTTTGAGTTGATTTGGAGTCATTTTGAGGCATTCCAAGTTGATTCAGAGTCATTCTGAGTTGATTTGGAGTCATTCTAAGACATTTTGAGTTGATTCTGAGTTGTTTTGAGTTGTTCCAGATTCGTTCTAAGACATTCTAAGTTGATTCAAAGTCATTCTGAGTTGTTTCGGGTTGATTATGAGTTGTTTTGAGACATTCTAGGTTTGTGATAAGTGTTAAGTCAATTTTACATGTCTACATTTTGCCCCTCTTTGATACAAAGTAATGGTTGCTTTGTTTCAAAGATTTTTCTTTTAAGATTAATTTTTTTTTTGAAAAAATTATATGCCCCACTATGCCCCAGTGTTTCATGGAATGATGGTAAGACTCTATGCTGCCTCCTTGAGAGGTTGACTGAAAATTTCAAGTTTTGAGGTCAGGCTCACAACTCCAATGGAAAATTTAGCTACAGAAAAACTAAAAAATATCTACACCATTGCAAAGATCATGAAATTCTACCCCATTTAAAAAAAAAAAGCATTGAAAAATACTTCTATATGACCAAGATATGGCCATTTGAAGATAGGGTAGAAAAAGTCTTGATTGCCAATCAATAGTGAAGTTTTCATGATTTTTGAGAATTTGCATCATTTTTCTCACTTTTGCATGTTGAGAATCCATGTCTTTGACTTATTTCCACCCTTTTGACTTATTTCCATGCCTTTGACTAAAATCTTCACTTTTGTTTTGAGAATTTGACCTAAAAGCTTGCCTTTGATCAGAAAGCTCGCTTTTGACTGTTTCAAGTCCTGAAAGCTAGCCTTTGACATAGATCCTTGCCTTTGACTTATTTCCACGCCCTTGTTTCCTCGCCTTTGCTCGAAAAGCTCGCCTTTGCGTGAAAATCTCGCCTTTTCCTAGTGCTTTCTGAGCATTTGCTCTAAAACCCTTGCATGTGCTTGTTTTTGCCTGTTTGCAACCCTAAGTCTTGTTTTTCATCATTTTTGTGTTGTTTTGTGTTTCTTTACATGTTCAAAGTGAAACCCTAATATTCTCAGTTAAAATGATTGCAGATGGTCATCCTGTTAGATAAACAGATCTAGATGGTGGTATATGCTTGGTCTATAGAATATTTCCCTTTATGTTGGGCAATGTAATTGATCTTTATTATGTTGTTGTTTAGAGGCATATTTTAGACATGATTTTTTGTATATATATTCATAGGCCCAGTCGAGGGATCGTATATATGTTATGATGTTGTATTATCCTATCACACTTGTTTCACTGATGATGATGATATATGTGAGATGTATGATGTTGATATACCTTCTTCGATTCATTCTCATTTTATGCTTCCTGGATGATGATGTATACATATGATATGGATGGATGAATCATATATTATTTCATATGATGTTTTATTATGGATTATCAATATATCGTTTCAATATATGATGTTTATGTCGCGTTGATATATGATGGATGTATGCCCCATACATGATACATGATGTTTTTATTGGTTTATTATCATCATGATATGTATTGACGACACTGTGGATGCAGGATGGACATTAGTTAGAAGAAATATTATGATGATGGATAGAAATGTGATGTTGTTAGTAGTGATGAGTTGCTTTCGCTTTACTTGGAGGCTTCACAGTTTTTGAACAATCTTGTTCGATGTAGCAAACAAATATGATGCACCAAGGTATTAATGACTAAGGTGACTTTGTATCCATTGTGTGGACTTTGACTCTACAAACAAAGAGTATTTTTGTTCATACGAGACATACAAAAACTTTGTTTAAATTATATAGTTGGGTTGTGTTAAAAAAAATTGGACTAGTCACACAAAGAGGTATAGGACACCTTACATGAAAATGCTACACAAATTTCAGACCATTTACACAAAGAGGTGTGAAATACCTAACATGCAACTGCTACACGAATTTCAGACCATTTACATAAAGAGGTATGAAATACCTAGCATGCAACTGCTACATGAATTGTTTCAACACAACTTACATACACTCAATAAAGCAAATATTCGCCATGATAGTATTACAAAAATATCTTACAAACAACAAACTGAAAGGATGCTCAATTGCCCCCATTCCTTCTTCTCTAAGTCCTTATGGACATCCTCGAGAGATCCTAGGAATGACTCAATAATGTAAATCACAAAATTAAGACTATAAAAAGATAAAAACAAAGTTACAATATCACTTGCCATATCTGTTTGGGGTGGGGCTATTATCCATTGTTGATCATGTCTATCGTAGAAATGGATCTGTTAAGACATATCTCAAGATGTTGTTGGGACTTGTCAAAAAGATATGTAGTTGATACTTTTGGCCTTGTTTTTGGTTGTTTATAGTCAGATTTTTGTGATTATTTTCTTGAAAGTTCTAGCTTTTGATGTTTTCTTTGTTTGTTTGTTTATTTTGTCAAAGGGTGAGTGTGATGATCTGTTTATTATGGATGATGTCTTATTGTGAATTGTGATGTCGGACATGGGTATTTTTGATTTTTCTAAGTTTTATGGTGTGGTTTTTGTTGTTTTCTGGGGACTAACTTAGGGCCTCGAGGGCTCATCAAAGATAAGCCTTTCCTATGTTGTACACGCAGAGGCTTATAGTTTGCTTGGTTTGTTTTGAATGTTTTTGACATTTTCTATTTTGTGAATGTTTTTTAGATTTTGTATTTTTGACTATTTTTGGATTTTGTGTTTTTGACTAATTTGAAATAAAGCATGTTGGAAACCTAAGGGGACTGACCTAGGGTCTCAGGGGCTAACAAGCCTTGCCTACGTTGTACACACAAATACCACGTAGTTCAACCATTTGAATCAAAGCATAAATTATTTTTGGAAAACAACATTGTAACCTAGATTGATATTCCACTTCTGTGTCTAGAGGATATATTTCAGAAAATCTAGACTTGAACTAGCTATGAGGTTCAAGCAAATGTTGATATCTTACTGTTTGAGTGAAGGGATAACTCAATGATGTTGTTTTGTTTTTTATGTTTTTCAAATGTTTTTTTGGATTTTTACCCTATGGCCTAGGGTGTAAGATACTAAAAACTTGGATTGATGTTTCACTTTTCTTTTCTAGAGGATATGTTACAGGAAAGCTTACTTGAACTAGTTGTAGGGTTCAAGTAACTGTTGATATCTTAGAATTTTTGAGTGAAGGAATAATCCACATTGTTAGTATCTTTGAAGGTTACATGCATAGTGTGTTGGTGGTAAACCTTGTTGGGATGAATTGTTTTCTTTCTTTTTGATTTTTTTGCTTTTTTATCCTTTTTCCATTTTTTTTGGATTTTTACCCTCTTGCTTGGGGTGTAAGATGTTGACAACTTGGACTGATATTTCACTGTTTTTTTCTAGACGATAGCTTGCATGAACTAGCTATAGGGTTCAAGCAACTATTGATATCTTATAATTTTCAAGTAAAGGAATTTAATCCATGTTGTTGGTATCTTTTAAGGTTACCTTGGTATTGCATTGGTGGTACACCTTGTTGTTGGGATGAATTGGGAAGGGTACCATGTGGTACACCTTGTTGTTGTGATGAAATGTTTTGAAGGTTAGCCTGATAGTGTGTTTGCAGGATACCTTTTTGATAGGACAAATTGGGAAGGGTACCATGTGGCACACCTTGTTGTTTTGGTCAATGCCTAGATCACAACGTGAGCTAGAAGACATAGATCAAGATTTAT
Organism: Sequoia sempervirens; assembly: GCA_007258455.2. NCBI lineage: Eukaryota > Viridiplantae > Streptophyta > Pinopsida > Cupressales > Cupressaceae > Sequoia > Sequoia sempervirens. Next base: position 7,987 of record VDFB02384784.1, on the reverse strand, counting down.
TATGAAGCAAGGTGTAAGTACTTTCCCCCAGTGTCTAGAAATGTAGGTGATGGATTATCTTGTGATAGGATAACATGTTTGGATAGAGTATGCCCCTGTGGACAATACCTCATGGCTCAGATAATGTTGGACAGGATAGGATCAATGATAATGACCCATGTCAAGATGTTTTCCATAAGCAAATGTAAAGTATACGCCAAACATTTGTCAAGATCGAGATACATCGGATTGGGATAAAAAATAAATGGATTGAATTTATTATCAATAGGCTGAGATGCTTCCACCTGAATTGGCGCATGTAGATGCTCGACTCTACACATGATGCCTGTTTGTCAGGTTTTCATCATGGTACTTGTCCAAAGCGCCACCATAGTGGTTTTCACTAGAGGACAATTTTTCTCTTGACTATTTTCTTGACTTTTTTTTGTTTTTTATTATTATTTTATTGATTTTTTATGTCACAAGATGCCTGTTTACCAGGTTTTCAACATGGTGACGATTCTCTGCTCATGTTTGAACCACCTGGTGGTGTTGATGTAGACGTTGCTGGTGCTAATATAGTTGTTGTTGTTGTCATGATGTGCCAATGATATCCTATTTGGAGGAGTTTTGCTAAGATACGAGTGCTTGAATGTAACCCCTGATAATTCTTATCTTCCTTGTTGATATCGGAGTTAACCTTACCTTGATGCACACATTGTGATAGAGTGCCCTTAGATTCCTTATGATAAAGAGTTGTTGCCAACACATGGGAAATGTGAGATTTGGATATCTTGGATGGAAAAATGCGTTGAGGGATATGATATTCAAATGGATTGGTTGGAAGTTTGGAACCTTTGACTCTCCAAACTTGGGATGATGAGCAATGATGGGTGGATATGGAGATTCAATTGGGACCAACATCTTGATATACCTTGTAGGTTGCTCTTAAAGCTTTCTTTTGTATTGCTAGAATTTTTTGATGGATAAACTTCCCTTTTTTATTTTTCTCCATAGTTTATTTGACTAATGGAGTTTGATAGGGATGATTTTCTTTCTTTTTCTTTTGTATCCATTTGAATCTTTCTTTTCCATTTTGTTTTGATTCATTTGCTTCAATGCCTTGTTCCTTTCTTTGATATAGCTTTTTCTCTTTTTGTTGGTCCCAATGAGAGGGTGGAAATGTGTGTGGATGATGATTCATGATATGGCTAGTTGTAGTATTGGTAGCAATTTCATCATAAGGACTCTTCATGTTCTCTATGTTGATGCTTGCATTAGATAAAGTTGCCTTTGGTATAATAGAGGTATCACCGATATGTTTAGATCCTTTACTTGTTGAATAACCAAGAGCTTGATGCTTAGGATTTCCCATAATCTGTGTTGGTGCTAGGATACCCTATTCATGTAGGAATGCTCCTCTATCTTGATAATGCATTTGTTGAAAGTTTTTTATTTTCCATGGGATATGTTTTACCTTGGAAACAAGGTGTTAATCCTTCTTTGCTCTATTGTGGATATTCAAATGTGATAGATTTTTCATTGATAGGATCCTTCATATGAGGGATAACTTTTTGATTGATATTTTCAACTTGATCTTGTGAAATATCAAAATTTGATGGCCCTTCAAAATATATCGGCACTTCTTTAACTATTGTATACCTAATGCTTTGCTGCTCAGGATTGTCCATTATCTTTGTTAATTTTAAGATACTTTGCTCCATATTTTTATGCTTGATGTCTTCAACCTGTCTAGAGGATGTTTCTAATCTTAATGCTTCTTCTTGATCATTTTCTGATAGGTCTATAGATTCCACTATATCTTAATCATGTGTACAGATGTGAAGAGTAGGTAACTCTTGTTCCATGGTACTGATATAAAGAGTTTGAGACTCTTGTTTTGGATGAAGATCATCTACATGTCCATTAGGAGTAAGCATCTAATGGGTAGATGTATGTGTGCTTGGTATATGGGTGTGTTCTTCTTTTGGAAAATCTTGGATGTCTTGGAAGATATATGTCAAGTCATTGTAGTATTTCGATGACAGGGATTCTTGATCTTGACTTTGTATGGTATCATATTTGACATGCTTTGGATCACATTCTTAACATGGATCAATTTCAAAGAATGGATTTCTTATAAAAGATCCTTGGATTTCCTCAAATTGTGGGCATATGGGTGATAGCTCTTGGCTTAGATGTTCTGCATTGGGTATAAGTGTTGGCTTAGGAGTCTCTTGATCATCAATATGTACTATCATGAGGTTAGATGATGTCAATATATTTTAGACTGAATCATTGCTAGCCTTGGGTGATTGATTTTTACTATGCTTGGGAATAAATTCTTGATGTATTTCCTCTTGCTCACTAGATGATGTAGAGACATTGTCAATGTGATCGATGATAGATAGCTCTTGATCATTGTTTTCAACTTTTGAGGTTGAGACATTGTCCACATTGTCATTGGTAGTTGGCCCTTGAATGTTAGTAGTTATTTCTCCTTGATCAATAAGGTATTGGATGATATTTTTGAGTATAGCACATATGTTCATTGTGTGACCCTTTATTTTGTGGAACTCACATTGTTCATAGTTGTTATACCAAGGAAGTTTAAATTTTGGTTCACCATAAGTTGGACTATCATTGATCTTGATAAGTTCTTGTTGTACCGGTTCATGCATGGTTACCTCTAAAGTTACTCCCAAAGGGGTGAAATTTCTTTCTAGTTGGTAAATTTCCTTTGTGGCTTTTCTTGATTGTTTTTCTCTTGATTTTGCTAAACTCCTTGATATTGTGTTTGAGGTACATTTTGATATTGCACTTGAGGTATGCCTTGGTGTTGCAGAATTTCTTGATATTGCAGATATTAGAAGTGTTGTTGATGTGGATATTGAGGTGTTTGTGGAATAATGTATGTTGGTTGAGGATATGCAATGTTCCAACCTTGAATAAGGCATTGATGATATTTTGTATTTTGTTTTCGTTTAATTTCCTCAAGATCTCTCTCAATTTTATCTAGGGAAATTTGATGTTTTGGATTTATTCCTTGATGGTGATTTTGAAATCCCTGTTGTTGTTGCCCTATTTGATGTTGTGAACCTTGATAAGAGTAATTTGGGTAATAGATTGACATCTTTCGAGGATGTTTTGATACTCAATACCCTATCAAAATGTCACTCGGTTTATATTTCCAAGAGGATCATAGCTATGGCCATGCAGGAGGTAGTAATACAGGTCTTTCGATTGCTATGTTTGTTGTTTCTTCTTCTTCGTTTAAGATGATTGATGTTGTGAGAAACTGATGGGGTGTTTCATTTTTCTCAAATATAAAGTTTCTCAAACTAGTTATGATGTCAGTTTGTGCACCCTCAATGTGCATGAGACTAGGTTGAATAATCGGTTCTACAATGTCTAGTTGTTGAACTGGAGTGGTAGGTCACCAAATGGTCATAAGGTGTGATGGTGTTGTGAGGTGGTTGCTATGAATCTCAAGACCCTAAGGTTTGAGTGCTATTTTAGAATGTGGCTACTTTTTGGACATCAAAATGTTGAATAATTAGGGTCGATATTCCACTTCCTAGTCTAGAAGATATGTTGTGGGAAAGATACTTGAACTATCTGTGAGTTCCAAGTAATTGTTGATATCATAGATTTTTTTTAGTGAACGAATGATCCTAATGTTTTGTTGGATTTTGATTTCAAATAAGTAGTATGGGAATAAATGGGTGAGATACTGTGTGACCAATCTGATTTTCCAAGTGTTTTGTTCAAGCAATGACCTTATAAACAACTTTAGTTTGTTTTCCCCTAAGTGTTTAGCAAAAAATATTGTGAGTTGGAAGGGCAGTTTGTAACTTGTGTGTTTGTTTTTCTCTATGTTCTTGAATATGGAAAATGATATAATAGCACTGGAATGACTCAAATGCATGGACTTTATGTGACCTGAATTTGTATAGCTTAAGTTGTGAAATCAGAACACGCAAGCCATAGTTACCAAAGTGTTTACTTTGATCAATGCAACCTGAAAATAAAAACCAAAATGTTTGGAAACCTTTAAGGATAAATCATTTCAAGGAGTGCAAACATAGGGATTTTTTCACAAGTATACACTAACTTGAAAATGGTTTGTGGTTTGACCATCTTGTTCAATGTTTGTTTTGATGTATTCTTTTTTCTTTAAATCAAACACAAAATTTTATGTCACAATTGTTTTCGAATGTAATTGGGAAAGTTTTAACATTAAAAAGCAATTACAACCCCAGTGGAGAGAAACCATCCTCTTAGGTGGGCCTGCCTCATGCTCCGAAGAGATGATTTTGCATGCGACTTATGGCATGGGCCTGTAGTCAAACTTGGCAAGTAGCTTCTTGGAAGTAAATTTTGATGCACCACTTTCAAAGAATGTTTTGGATAATAGGGTAGCTTCTAAAACAATTGGCTCTTAGTCATGTTCTGGGGATATTATTTTTAAGCACCTACACATGCGGCATTTTGTTCAATTAAGAACCTTCCATCCCTTTTGGGTTTTTACACATCGCAAGGATACTAAGGAAGAATGTGTCTGTATAAGACATCCTCACCTGACAAGTGATGAACTTTCCTCACACTCACAAAATATTTATATAGTGGTCCAGAACGAAAGTACCGCTTGGGTTGCCTATGAGTTCTCCAGCATGGGATGTGTCTCAATAGGTAGGCCCTCTAAGAAGGTATGCTTGAAAAAAGTGAAAAGCTCAAAATTTCCTCGCTCAACCAAGATCGCCAAAAGGTGTGAGGGGAGAAGATAAACATTTCGCTTTGCCAATCAATGAATACACGACATACAATTCATAGCAAATTGATTCATTTTAAACACCTCAAGCGGTGTTATCCCCAAGAATATGTGAATAACATAAACAAAATGTTCTTTTTTATTTTTGCACCAATTGAAGTGTTCAGGACATCAAGCAGTTAAGATAGCAATGGCGTGAAAACAATCAAAAACATTTTTTTCATTTTAAGCCCCAAAATTGAAGTGCTTTTAAGAAAATTAGGCCTGGTCCTAATTGGTCAACAAATGTAAATAGTGCACGCGTCAATGAAATGAAAAACGTTTGCGCTCTTTTTATGCACCAAACTTAAAGGTTCCTATTTATGAAAACATGAAATGCGTTCATTTTTTAGATCCCAAAATTGAAGTGTATTATGTTCTTTTTATGAGCACCAAGAGAGAATTCCTACTTTAGAAAGCTTTAAATTGTTTATTTTATTAACAACACCAAATTTGAAATGTGGGAGTTGTGTTATTCATTTTAGAGCTCCAAAAAGAGATTACTACTTTAGAAAGCTTCAAAATGTTCATTTTAACAACACCAATTTTGAAGTTTGAGAGTTGTTGTTCATTTTAGAGCACCAAAGGGAAATTCCTACTTTAGAAAGCTTCAAAATGTTCATTTTAACAACACAAAATTTGAAGTGTGAGAGTTGTTGTTGTTCATTTTAGAGCACCGAAGGGAAATTCCTAAGTTAATAACAAAATTATTTGGTGGCTCCAAAGATCTTGGACCGATCATCTTCTCTGCACAAAACAAGTTAGTATTTTTCAAAGTCCTGCATAGAAATCCATTAATTCCTACAAAACAACCAAAATGTTAGCAAGAAAGTTCATTACAATAGTGCAGGATCTGTGCGCTTGTCTTCTAGAACAAATGCTCAGAAGAAAAATCAAAAGCTCAGAATTTTTTTTTGCAAAAGCTCAAAAATAAGGCAAAAGCTTAGATTTTCGATACAGGTGCAAACCCAGAAAGAAGAAAAAATGTTCTTTTTGGAGCAAAAGCGTTGATCTTAGAGCAAAGGTGAGCTTCCCATGGAAAAAGTGTTGATTTTGTGGAAAATGCTCATTATTCTTGACAGTCAAAAGCGAGCTTTTGTTGGGCAGTCCGTGAAACGTCTCTAGAAGGCTCCCGAAATCCTATGGCTTAAAATTTTCTCATAAAATTGTTAGTAAGGAGGACCTATGTCCCACCGGGAATACCAGAATGTGTGAGGGGGAAGGAATCCATTAGGAAAATGATGCGAAAGTAAGATCAAATGCAAGATTGAAATCAGAAACTAATCTAATTCAAAACACTTAATCTATCATATTCCATCACTTATGAAATGTGCAAATCTAAGCTATTTGAATGAAATGAGATCCTAAGATATTCAAAAAAAATTCAAACAACAAAAGAAGAGTTTACCATCCCATGTTGGAGTGTATTTGCATGATGTTGGGTTGTTCGTATCACTGCAAAGCCTCCATTGCTTGTACGCAAAAGCTTGATGAAGGATGCTTGGTTGATCGAAAAGGTTGAAGATCTATCAATGGTGATTGCAACAACACTCTGTTGCATAAGGTAAGTTGAAATTCTCATCCTTATTTGTGAGGAGAGGAGTTTGTTATATAGGAAATGAGATTTTTAATCAACAGTCAAGATTGCGTTGTAGAATATCCAAATCAACAGTCAAAATGAGTTGAGAGGATTTAGACATGAGGAGATTGTGCAAAGTTGATTGCACAATTAGGCTGATTGAAGAATAGATTAGATATTCAAGGTTTTGATTGCTTAGTTAGCAATTGATTGATCAGTTAGGGTTTAGTTAGGAATTAGATGGTTGAGTTAACAAAATTAGATTGCTTAGTTAGCGATCCATGATTTTCTCAATCAAAAAGTGGGTGAGGAATATTTATTTATTTATTTAATTAATTAATTCCATTTTGATTTTGATTTTTGATAATTTGAATAGTTTGATTTAATTATTCAAATTTTGGAGGGAAAGTATGATAATTAAATTATTATGATTTTAATAATTTAATCAATTTTAAGGAATAAGGTGAATTAGTGATGTAATCAAATAATTGGTGTCGTTTGACTAATCAGGACGAAATAAGATTAAATTAGGACTTTATTAATATTTAATTGGTTGAAATGATGAAACGTGAATTAATCAAATAACGTTGTATTATTCGATTAATAGTAGAATTAGGGTTTTCAAGACTTTATTAAATAAATTGTATTTATTTAATTTGTAGAGAGTGATGAAATAGTGGATTAATTAAATAATGTGTTATTATTCGATTAATACAGGAAAATTAGGGTTTTGAATGTTGTTCGATACGTTGTGAGATGTCGTGGGATGATTCTGAGATGTTTCAAGTTGATTCTGAGTTGATTCAAAGATGTTCCAAGATTTTCTGAGTTGATTCAAAGTCATTCTGAGTTGATTTAGAGTCATTCTTAGTTAATTCAAAGTCATTCTGAGATGTTTCAAGCTAATTCTGAGTCATTTCGAGTTGATTCAGAGTCATTCTAAGATGTTATGAGTTGATTCAAAGTCATTTTGAGACATTTTGAGTTTATTCAAAATCATTCTAAGTTGATTTAGAGTCATTTCAAGACATTCAGAGTTGATTCAGAGTTGTTCTAATTTGCTCAAGATTCGTTCTAAGACGTTCTGAGTTGATTCAGAGTCGTTATGAGTCGTTTCGGGTTGATTTTGAGTTGTTTCGAGACATTTTGGGTTTGTGATAAGTGTTAAGTCAATTTTACATGTCTACACTAATAGATGGAATTCTCACCAAGTGGGCCCCCTTGGGTGAGTCTCGCTTACACTAACTCAAATGCAACAATTCAAAATATCACATTATTTATTGAAAGCATAAGTACAACATCTCAGTCATAGAATTGTAAACCTAGAAAAGTACAAACTCAAAATGTCCAACCTTATCAAAAGGAGCATTTGACCATTATTTATAGAGAAAAACTACTGACTAACCCTAACTACCTAGGTAGTCGACTCCATCAAAATAGGAGGATGCCACTTATTGAAATCATCAAAAAGATGGAGGAAGTTATGCATGCACTAAATTGGTCAAAGCATACTTGCTTCAATGGGAATCTAGCACAACACACTCCCTAGATTTGCTCAACAACAAATATAAACATTAAAAAAGGTAGTTACATTCTTTTTGTTTGAATTAGGAATTTCC